>PVLD010021307.1:0-31784 GCA_004027595.1 Dinomys branickii | reverse complement strand
AATGTATGTATGTATATATGAATATATATGAATATACATATATGCAGGAGGGCTAACATGGTTCTACTATTGTATTATATCACTTAATGCTAAGCAATAATCGATGACAGGATATTAGATTAATCTTGTATGTCTGTATGTGTTATCCTGAACACACACTTCAAAGATATCAATATGTAAAGCAGCAACAAGTGGTGTTGTTTTTTTGTTGTTGATGTTGTTGCTGTTGTTGTTGTTGGCCTGTTTTGTTTCTTGTCTTTGGATTTTTGGTTTTTGAGTTTTTTCTGTTGTTGAGAGGATTAACTGTCTGACTAAATTTGCATGTCTGTATATGGGTTCATACATTTGCAATTCGAAGATATCAATGGATAAAGCAATAACCACTGTTGAGACCATATCACCTTGTCTATAGATTAGTTGTGATTGTACTATTTTTTATGATAATTGGTGTCTGTTTGTCAATATGTTTTTGTACTTTTATGTTTCTAAAATAAAAAATACATATATATAAATCTGGAAATGGCACTAAATAGTTGAATATTATTTAATATTTCTAAATATAAAAACATGTAAAACAAAATCCACTTGGTTGGTCATGAACAATGAAAGTCCCATGACAATCAAGATCTTATTTTCTATTCTTTTATTGAACTTTAATACCTGGAATTGTAGCACCTAATGCATGCAGGCACAATAAAATTTCAGATAAAATTATTAATTCAACCACCCTTATTAGGGTGGTTACTGCTCATATGTGTATAATACTGAAATATCTAATGATTGTTGTTGATTAGCAGTGAAAAGATATATCAAAAGAAAATGGCAGAGGCTGTTTTATTTTCATGACATGAAAATAATAAATATAGAAATTCCAGATAAGGGAGAATGGTGATATGAATATAAAATTCAGTCATGCACCCCCTAACATTGTTTCAGTCAACTACAAATTACATTTGAATCACTACTATGATGTGATTATGGAACTGGAAATGATACATTTTCTAGTGATGTCTTAGTCATAGTAATATCACAGTAATTTGTGTTACTCCTGCTTGCAGTGATTCTGGGGCAAACAAACCTACTGCACTATCACTTGTGTGAAAATGGCACCTCAGTCTAGATACACTGTATACTATTTGATAGTGATCATAAAAGACTATTTTATAATTAGTTTATGTGTTTACTGTACTACATTGTTATTTTTGAATATGCTTGTCTTAAAAAGACTATTGTGAAAGAGTATGCCATGTACTATTATGACTGTACAAAGCAAGTTTCCACTGAGTCTCTTGATTTCCTGAAGCCCAGGTGGAGTGATTGATATGTACCATATATGTTTTTGTAAGTATGTGAGATAATGCTCACACAATGCAAAATCACAAAAGGATACATTCCTTAAAGTATTCCCACAGTATAGGTGATATGTAAGTATATTTTAGCATTTTGGACATAGTGATTATCATAGTGAGCATGTGATAATTAACTGTATACACAAGGGAACCTTGGTTCATGAAATTAATTTGTTATATGATTTGAAAGATGAACATAGTCATGTCTATCACCTGATGCAGACAGTGTAAACAAAATGAACATTTTTCCAAATGCTGCTGTTTGCAAATATAATTGTCTGTAAACAAAATCATTCATGAACTGGTATGTATATATATCCAGAAATAAATTGAATAACTTCTGAAAATAGGATGAAATGTTTCTGTTATATATCATACATTATATATACATATATAGTGTTACTGATATATATTAATATATAATATATCCCTGATATATACCTGTATCCACTGATATATATAAATCAGTAACCCATAGAGAATATAGTCACTGCCTGTCACAAATATATACTAATAAAATATTTTAAATAATATTAAATTTAGTGATGATTTCCCAGTACTTCACGGTGTCCAAGTGTGTAGTGATTTATACAGAACATCTGTTTTTATTTCTGAAAAATATGTTTATCACTCTTCATTTCAATTCCTCCATAATTTACTTGGGTGCGAAATATTCTTTTTTATTTATACATCAATTACTTATCATTCCCTATGGAGTAAATGGAGCATTTATAAATATTTAAAATGATTACAGAGACTGAATATTGTCTGTCCCAAAGTAGGAGTCATCTTTATAATTCCTATCATGTTGAATATCCCAAGATATTATGTAAATATATTTATTTAACTTACCTGTTTGGGGAAACATTCTTTTAAAATACCTGAATATGACTGTTTAGGACAGTTGATAGAAATTACATTTGAAGATTTTAAGTTGTAAAGATTGAGATAGTCTGGTTTTAATAAAATTTGGCCTTTTTAATGATCATCAGAGTTGGTCAAATCATTCACTGTGAAACATTTTCATTTGTTCTCATTGGCAGCTTTCATCCTGAATCAAAACCAGGATGATGATAATCTAGTTTTTATCCGGTGTACCTTTTTTTTTTTTTTTTTTTTTTTGTGGTACTGGGAATCCAACTCAAGAGCTTGTGCTTGCCAGCCAGCCATTTGTGCTGCTGAGCTATGACCTCCACAATCTGGTTTATATTTGGCTGGCTTCACCACGCATGTCAGTTTGTCCAAAGTAGCTCCCTTTATGCCTCCATCCAAGAACATTAGATTTGCCTCATGCTTATCCCCAAATCATCCCATTGTAACTGTAGTTTCATAGAATATATTGTCCACCAGAAAAACCAAACACAATTTTTGCCATACCTTTATGTATACTACCACCAACACAGGGACAGTTCATATGAGGAAATTAATTTCATATGGATGAAGTTGGTATTCTATTTGAGCACTTCACTAGGTTTGCTGAATCAGAAATCATTACATCACTGCATGTTTTAGTAAAACACTACAAATATCTTCATTGTGAATAATTAAAATAAATCTGCATTGTAATTGCATTAGGTGGAAGACAAGGTATGTGATGATCAGTCTACGATCCTGCCCCAATAAATAACCTAAACTTCATTACAATTCAGACATTTGAGGTTTCCATATATTTTTGTTATGTTTCTTTTTTATAAATGTGTCCCAAAACCGTATAACCCTCAAGTATCCTGTTGTAACTTTTAAGAAAAAGAAGTTACACGTACACACATATAAACTCAAGTTGTGATATATGTAGTACATTTTCTGTATGTAGCCTAAGAAGCTAATTACTTCATTCATGTTATAAATGAACAACCCATTGCCCTGATTTTATTGTAACTCTTGTTGAATGTTTCCTTAGAAATACATGGAAAATAAGCCTTGTACATGGTAAATATTTTACATTCTAAGGTAGGATATGAATGTTTCTGGAACATAAACTGGTTTTTGTTAATAACATTTCTATCCCCTTATAAAAACATATATTATTTAAGAACAATGCAAACAACGACTATTATTCTGTGGCCGGGTTACTAATAAGCAAATATTTGATCAAGTAAACTACATGGACTTTTTCTCCTTCAGGATTCTTTTTGTTCTTTGGAAATTAATTATTTAAAGATTTTCCAGTATTCTTGTTTACTTTACTTCTAGGTGTTTCTAACACCTTCAGTGCCAGTTTTCTCTTTCTCTTTGAAAAGGGAATATTTTTATGAGTAAGTCTTATTTCGTGCTTAGGGGGAACTGTGTCTTACTTTAGCTATATTAAAATTCAGTCACACACAAATATTTTCACACATCATGTTTTCATTTGGGGTGTGAATATTTTAACACCTGCCACAGCGTAAAATCTGACATTTGAAAGTCTGATGTAACGTCCCTTTCATCTGTCAGGTATTTGATTCCTGTTAATCCGTGTAAAGTTAAAGCAAAATCAACGTCTAACATTCAGCCAAAGATATAAAATCTAATTAATCAGATTTAGCAATAAATAGTTTTATAAGACATTTTGTTTAATTACATTTATACACAAGATGGAAAAATGGTTTCATTCGTCTATGAGCTCAAAGTGAATTATTTCCATATTTGGATTCTCATTACATATTTTGACCTAATATTGCTGCTTCTTTATTTTTATCTTAATGTATAATGTTATTCATTATACTTTACAATTTTCTTATGGAATAAGTAAATAGAAAGAAAAAGAAACAAATCAAAGTTAACTAGGAGAGGAAAAATAACCCCACTAGAATTAGTGGAAGAACTAACGGACAATGTACTGGGAAAGAGGATATAAATATGGGAGAAGGCACGATCACTACCTCTGTTTTCTGTTTACCAGTGATGTAATGGCTGAGGGGAAACAGCAATAACTTAAAAAAAAAACGACGCGAGCCACATTTGGAACTGTGGTGTGAATGTTACCTGTGAACCTCTAAACCAGAACCTTTATTTATTAAACAATTTATTCAGTATTATTGCAGTAGTTCTCTTTACTTGTTGATAGTTTTCTTCATGGTTTTAGTTCACTTCAAAGTCCAAAAATATTCAATCTAATATTCCAGAAATAAATTGTTCATAAAATGTAACTTTGTGCCTTTGCACTTTCATCCCAGGCAGGTGGTGACTAAGACTTTTTCTTCTGACAAGTAGTGTGACCCTGTGTATTGACCCTTAATCACTTGTAGCCATTTCCAAATAAGCTGTAGTGGTATTGCAGTGTTGTGTTCACGTAATTTTTATTTTAACTAATCATAGCCTCAAAGTACAAGCAGATTATGTTTTCACTGCACATACAGCCAAAAGAAGCCTTAAAGTGCTTCCTTTAAGCAAGATGTTAAAAATTACCTACTTAATAAGAAAAATTGTAAGCTGAGGATACATGGAATTATGGTAAGAACAAATCTTATGTCTATGAAATTGTGAGGAACTTGGAGCAATTTTTGTTGGTTTAGCTCTTGTACACTAAACTAAAATATGGCTTTGGTGTGCCCTAAGTGCTTAGTTAAGATGAAAGCGCCATTGAATTTGTACATGCACATGGGAACAAACACATTGCACTTAAAGTTCAGTGGTTTCAGGCATCTGCTGGGGCTCTTGGAATCTTGCCCTAGTGGATAAGGAAGAATAACTTATTATTGATAATGTCACTATTTTTAACATTTGTAGTTTTGGAATCTAACAGTGTCTGATATAGTTTCTATTTGTTACAGAACGATCATCTAATTTAAATTCCGAAGCAGTCATGCAACTGTAGTTGCCATCTCTGAATTAAAAATGAAAAAATGGGGGCTTCGCAGAAGAAAAATAAAAGGTAATGTCCACAACTAAAAGGCCTAAGCACTAGTCTAACTGATTCCAATACATTCCGTTTACTTTCTTCAAAATGCTTTACTCCTTTTGTGAGGTGAAAGTCTAGGGCTTACCCAACTTCATGCATGCGTACAAAGCTTCGTTGTAGGGGCCACAAGTGCATTTGAGGGGTGGTTCTCAAGAAATGTGCCTCTAAGAGTAGCTGCGTCAGAGCAGCTTTCTTCAGCCACGCCAAAGAGGCACCCACCCCAGAAAATCAGCCCTTTGAGCATGAAATTTCTAGTTTTCACTCAAAAAGCTCTCTACATCTCTTATATACCAGAAAGACTACAGATTATCTTTAAAATTGAAATTACTATGAAGATTAGAGAGACGCATTTTCTCTGCTACAACATACACTTCTGCTTTCTCGATAAAGGCCCAGAGCCATTTCTACTTACCTCCCTTTAAACGGCTCTGGAATTTATGTTTACATTTAACTCAGTCTATGTTTTTGTGTTCTCTGCTTGCTTGCACACCCTGTATTGTTTGTAAGCAATTCATTAACTTTCCTCACTCTTATGAGTTTTGAAGTTTACCTTTTCTTTTTAACTTTCATTTTTCAATGACGTTAAAAAGTAAATTTCATATAATTTCTTTGCTCATTAGGGCATACATAGCCAGAACACACTGTAATTCATTATGTATTTCATTATTTGTTTCTAAATTTAAATGATAGTAAAATTCTCAAAAAGTATAAATGACTCTGTAAAAAAAGATAAAATATCAGCACTATACCTGATGAAAGCCTTCATAATTTAGAACTCATTCCAAAAACTACAAAAGAAAAGGCAAACAGCAGTATGTACTGAGATGAAAAATATAATTAACTACTAATTATTTTTCTATATTGATGTAATTTGGGGATAATTGAAAGTATATACATAAAGTCACATGAAAATAAGTAACTGGTAATTGCAGGAATTAAAGCCACCACTATGTAGACAAAACCCTTTGGGGATAATTCTCACTATTCTTCAGACAGATATTTACATGCTTGCATGCATTGCTATATTCATATTTTGATATGCTGCTTGAACTTTAATTTTGCATGATTTGGTTTTTATATTTATTTTGTAAATATGATTTACACAAAGGTGACTGGTTTCTATACTTATTGTAGTGTGTGAGTTCCAAATCCAAAGTTCATTTACCAAAATTATATGCATTTTAATTTGTTCAAAATTGCCAGTTAGATGAACTTTAACATTTTACTTTAATTTAGAGTCATGGGGCTGGGGATATAGCTCAGTGGAATAAGCATCTGCCTAGCAAGCGCAGGGTCCTGAGTTCGATCCCCAGTACTGCCAAAAAAAAAAAAAGTGATAAATTTAAACAGTTGTTTCCATCCCTAGAGTCATGGCTGTGAATAAGTGTTCTATAGTTTATAAGTTCTTTGCCAAATCCTCTGCTTTCAACTGTCTTCTTTCTTATTGCAACATCCTTTACCCTTATTGGGTCATTGTTCTTCTTTTCAAATAATTTTTTTCATCCTTTTAAAAATATTTTACAGAAAGATTTGGAATAAGCCACCGTAAAGGAACACAGTCACAACCGCAAAACAAAACTTTAAGCACTGATTTTGTAACACAATGAGATTCAGAGATATATGAAATTCAGTTATGTATCTGAATCTGCTCACTCAAAGTTTCTACTTAAAAATTGCTGTAAAACTCAAGAAGCTGGGTGAGAATGATATAACATGAACAACACTTTGATGGTGTGTTAGTATTCTCATCACTAGGACACAAAAACCAACAGCTACATTTTTAAAGAGGTTGATTGCTTCAGGGAATTCAGAGCATAGCTGGCTGGCTCAGAGTCAGAAACATTATGGTGGAAAGAATTAGTTGCACAAGCCTGCATAGTTCATGGTGGGCAGAACTCTTAACACTGACAGAGAAGAAAAAGTGAGGGACCAGATGTTTTACCCCAAGACGTGCCTCCTTGACTCAGTGGACATACCTGGAAGTGTGCTTCAATAATCCCTCGTGTTGCCCACAAGCTAATCTATATGACTTTTGAAGTTAACTGCTTTATCTCATCCCACTATCCTATTTCCCAGCTTAGAATCAAAATGTATCCCCTTATATCTTCAAATAAACAAAAGAACAAGTTAATAATTCTGCCTAACATGATATAAAACTTCAATTAAAAGAGCCCTTCCCCAAAGTTGCAATAGTTCTACCATTTTCAAAATCCAAGTCCTGGGACACATTTCGAACTCTTAGCTAAGAACTTCTGTAAAAACTAAAACCAAGTTACATAAGCCCACCGCACAATGGACCAAGGTGAACATGCCCATTGTAAAAGGGAGAAATAAGAGGCTAGGAACAAATACAAGCAAACCAAATCAAGCAGCAAAAGACCCATTCTCTTCAGAAGCTGCATATCTGGGGTACATGGCAGTGAGAGTTGAATTCTATAGGGCCTGAGTTGCCCACACTAATGACCTTGTTGAGTGCAGACAACATGGCCTCTTCTGGGCCATCTTCATACACAGCCTGCATTTTCATCAGTAGATATTTCGTGTTCCTACCGTCTCTGACACCTCTTTGGCTTCATTCCTGCAGCTATGTGAATTACTTTCACAGACTTTTTTCAAATCTGAATGCAAACTTCCATGACCCCATAACTAGTGTTATGGTCTGAGTATTTCAAGGGGAATAATTTCATACAGGACACATATAATTTATAAGATTATTTTGTAATAGTCACCCAAAGAGTCACATACAAAGAAAGTGCAAGAAAAAATGTCAACACACTAAAGACTAAAAGAATCCAGCTGAGGGCCTGGATCCCATGGCAATGTCCTGCATGAGTCCAGCTGAAGACCTGGAGCCCATGACAATGCCTCTCAAGGGTCCAACTTGAGGCCAAGAGCCGAGGACAATGTCTCATGGTCTATTTCATGAATCAGTGCTGGGAAGGCCCAAAGGTCAGTGGTAGAAGCTAGAAAGTCTGTGCCAGTGGGATGAATGATCTACTCTATCAGGCTGAGAGATCTGAGCTGGAGCCAGGAAGCAACACTCAACGTAAAGACTAGAGCTCCCCTGAAAAGTACTACAGCCATCCACAGTGACACAAAAGTCACTAGCTCCTCTGATGACAACAGCCGTGTCTATATGAGGATGGCTAGCATGAAAAGCTTCTCCAGGAGACCAGGCAGTGCACTTTCTTCCCCTCTGGAGCCAGGAAGTGATGCTCAAAATAAGGACTAGAGCTCCCCCAGAGTGAACCATAGCAATTCTGAGCAACGGTATGTCCCAAGCCCTTTCAAAAATGACCTGAGTTTATCAGGAAAGCCAGCATGACAAGCTCCTCCAGGAGAAACAACAGCTTTCTAACAACTTCTCTTCTTCTCTAGTTCTTCGTCTTATACTGCTGATAACAATCCTCAGGTGGGCCTCCCGCACCCAGCACCATGCTGATTCAGTTCACCTGCGTGTTACAAGTTGAGCAACAGTTGTCAGTCCACCACAACCAGCATCACATGACTCATTCCAAGTTCTCCTGTCAGTGATAGCAAGAGCCACTGCCCCTTGGATCATGGCATACCTCTCAGCATTTGTATGGATGAGTACAGAGAAATGAAAGCTTAGTAAGTAATTCAGCAGGAGGCACGTCTGAAATGAGACTCTTAGATATGTTTCTAAGACTTTTCTCAAACATCACTGTTTGAGTAGTGGAAAATTAGAGCTTGAAATCATTCCACAACCAAGGTATCACTGCATACATGTGTTTTATAGTATCAATCCTTATAGTTCAAAAACAGTGGAAAATCACCTTCACACGTATTTACATGAAGAAAAGCACATGAAGATACATTAAATATTTTGTTTCTGACATTTTATGTGTAGATTTCCACTAAGGAAATATTTTATTTTCTCTGGAATAAAAATAATTACTTTTGTACATAATTTTAAAATTTTAAAATGAAAACAATGACATGAAAACTGCATTTTATAAATGTCACTCTCATATCTGTTTTGGTAGAATTAAATAGGATAAAAAATAAATTTCTATGTAATTATACAACCCTTATATTCAGCTTAAATTAATATTTATTAAATGTATTTTATACCCCTGCCTCCAAAAAATGGTGATAATGAACAAGAGCAAAGGAAGCTTGGAAAGAGGAAAAATAGAAGATAAATTTTAGTTTTAAATAAATTGAGTAGTGCAATGTCTCACAATCATGGTCAAGTACACTTGCAGTTTTAAAGGCTATACACACATAAAACACTGATAATTTAGAAATATCTATCTAGTGTATATTATTATGATTGTTCCACATTTTTATTGAAATCACTCAAAATGTATTTGTCTTTGGAACTAAGAAAATATAAAAAGGAATAATACTTCTGATGTAAACACTGACCAGAAAGAATTATCAGTGGAGGGTGTCAGCTGTTTTCATTTCAGTTAATACCAGGCTTCGAAGTGGTCCTTTCAAGGAACTGTTTTAAAGGGAAGGATGAGAGTTGAGTGAAGTTGCTCATCAGAGATTTGAAACACTGAGTTTGAAAATGTGTAAGGAAATTGCTACAAGTAAGTGAGGCAATTATGAATCACTATTTATAGTTGAAAACTTTAACACAGCTAGTGGTACAAGCAATGAGATTATACTAAAATAATTTATAGATTTGGTGAAATGATTTAAAAATAGAATATTAGCTTTGACATTGGTTGCTGCTTGAAAAATAAGAGTAAGCTCAAGTTGCAAGATAATTAAAAAGAGAGATATCCCACAGCTTTTAGAGCAGTTGGATTGAGAAATTAAATATATTATTGAAAATACAGAAATGAAGTCACTTAGGATCCTTTAGAATCCAGCTTCAGGTGAAAGAAAAATAAAGGACTCATAATTTGAGAATTAATTAATGACTGTTATTATGTTATAACAGCTGGAGGAATTGCAAATACAAGAGAAAATAAATGTGTTGTCTCATGGCCATCTAACAAGATTAAAATAAAGTCAAATAGAATGGCATAGTCACAGTGTAATCTTTCATTAGATATATGAAGATAAAACCTATTTCCTGCAGTATTGCTGAGTTGTAGTTAGAAGCCAATATTATCTTTCTTTTGGGATGATTTTTCTTTTATTCTCATTTAATTTAGGCATTTGTCTCTTAAATAGCCTGAAGCCTTATTATTGCACTTTAATGTAAATGTTATGCTATTATTTTTCTTCCATTAAAATTTGATTTGATCCCTCTTTAAAAATAATTGAACTTTTGATCTGTGGCAAAGGAATACAGTTAGCTATGCTCAAATTACATCATTAACAGTGATTATAAATTTCTCTATACTAACAACAAAGTCTTTAGAATACAAGCTTCCACAGACCTTAGCATAAAAGAAACAAAACAAACAAATGAGACACTAGTAACACCAGAAGGAAAGGCAACAAAATTGTTTTTAAAACCCTCAACTCCCCTGGAACCTCTTCAAGAAGTACAAAAGGGTAGAATAACACAAATCATGTGCTATAATTAATTGAAAGAATAGCAGAGAAGGTAAGAAAACAACTCATAGAGGTACAAAGTGGGATTAAGGAAACTATAACTAAATTGATAATGGAAGCAACAGCCAAAAAAGTGGAGAAGTAGAAGCACTAGTAAAAAGCTAGATAAGCTAATGAAAATGATCAAATGATCAGTTTTCCAAAGAATTAGAGCTCATAAAAAGGGTTTAAAGAAGAAATCGTGGAGATTAAAATTCTATAGAAAGGATGGGCAGAAGAATCAACTAACATGAAGACAGAATTTCAGAGCTAGAAAGAAACTGTGTCTGCAAAGGCCAACAGCACAGAGACAATTTAAAAAAAAAACAAGAAAACATGAAACTTAGATCTAATAATGGCTAGCTGATGCAAAGATTAATGTGAAAATAATTGGAATATGAAAACTCAGTATACAATACAAATATAAAAATACTGCCCAGAAGAATAGTGAAAGAAAACTTCCCAAATAAAGGGAAAGAGATAAACATAGAATAAGTGAGGCACATGGAATTCCAAATTGCCAAGATCAAAAGAGAGCATCTCCATGCCACATTATCCTTAAAGTACAGGAATTCTATCACAGGGATAAAATCTTAAAAGCTATTCTAGAAAAGCAACAAATCAGTTATACATATAAATCCATTAGAATTACAGTAGACTTCTCTACTCAAACACTAGGGGCCAAAAAGGCTTGGAGTAAAGTATTTCAGATCCTAAGATAAAATAATCCTACTCTAGTTTATGTATGCTGCAAAGTTTTCCTATATAATTGATAAAGAAATAAAATATTTTCTTAACAAGGAGCAACTCAAGAAATTCATGAGAAGCGAATCAATGCTACAAAAAGTCTCAAGGGTACCCTAGAAATAGCGAATGGAGCCAATATGTAAAAAAAAAGAATGAATATATCTATCAGGGTGAACAGTTCAGCAACATGGAGATAAACAAGAAAGTCAACAGCATGAAAATAGTGAAATGACAATAAGAACCCTTAGTAATAACTCCCAAGGTGAACGGTCTCAATGAACTTGCCAAAAGACACAGATTGGCAAGATGTATCAAGAAAAAGTCTCAACAGTATACAATGTACAAGAAAGAGATTTAATTCAAAAAAATCACAGAATAAAAGTCAAGGAATGAGGAACAATATTCCATGCAATGAGAACCAAACCAAACCAAACAAAAAGAGCAGAAGTTACTGTATTAATTTCAGACAAATTTGATTTTATGCTAGGATTGTTCAGAAGTGACAAAGGAGATTACTACATATTGCTTAAAGGAACAATTAAACAGAATGAGTTTACAACCCTAAATATACACACACCAAATACCAAGGCACTCATTCATAACAAACACTCCTGTGAAATTGAAGAAGCAATGAAATAAAAACTACCAACTAATAAAAACTTAGGTCCTGATGGACTCACTGCTGAATTCTGCACGTAGATTACAAAAGATTTAGTGCCAATATTTCACATCATTTTAATGAAATCAAAAGGGAAACAGCACTCCCAGTGTCATTCCTGGAGGCAGTTATTACCCTGATTCCAAAATCTTGAAAGGAACCAAGCCAAAAAACATAATAATTACAGGCTAATCTCTTTAACAAATACAGATGTAAAATCTTCAATAAGTTACTGGCAAACAAAATGCAGAAAATCATCATGCACATCAAATACCATGATTCATTCCAAGTAAGGATCATTCCAGGTTGTAGGAGTGGATCGACATATGTAAATCTATAAATAAAATACACTACATAAACAAAAATGGACAGAAACTTCATGATCATCTGAATAAGTACATCAAACACCATCTGAAAAACTGCGACATCTCTTCATGGTTTTTAAAATTCTGAAGAAAATAGGACTAGAAGTTTTTATCTCAACCTGATAAAAACCATCAATGAAAAACTGATAGCTAAAATCATACCAGATGAAGAAAAACTGAAGGCTTTCCCTCTAAAATCAGGAGTGAGACAAGGATGGTAGAAATCTGCACTTCTGCTCAGCATAGTTCTCAAGACATTAGTTGGAGCAATTAGACAAATAAAAGAAATAAAACTTTGGGGCTATCCAAGAAAGAAGTTAAAATTTCAATATATACAGATGACAAGGTCCTCTATGTAGCAGAGGCCCCAAAGTGGAACAAAATACTCCTGGAATTAATAACCACATTCAGTAACATAGCAGGATACAAAGTCAACACTCAAAATCTATTATGTCCCTGTGCACCAATAACAAACTGACTGAGTGGGAAATTAGAGAAACAATACCTTTTACAATAGTATCAATAAAAATGAATCGCATAGGAATTTTCACCAAGGTAGTGAAAGAGTTCTAAAAGAAAATTGTTATAGAGTGAACTCTTGGTTTGGGACTTAACTCATTCCAGAAACATGCTTTTAATCTAAAGTGTTTCTATATCAAAAGGAATTTCCCCATAAGAAACAATAGAAGCTTATTCTACAACCCCAAAATATCCATATAAAAATAACTATAATACTGTAACATAATACAAAATAGTGATGAAAATACAAAGGATAGGTAAAAATAAGCAAATTAACTTGCATTTTCCTTTGAAAACCTTTGTGGCTGGTGTGAGGGAGACAAGAGTGAGAAGGGTTATTTCACAGAATGATTCTCACTGTCGCTGATAGAATCCCTGCTGTATATAGGCTCTGTGGATTGTTTTACTTATTGTGCAGCTGTAATAAGAAGCATATCCAGGGGCTCACGCTTTTGTCTGCCTCCTAGGATTTCTTGGCAGTGTCACATTGCACTGTCCTGAAACACATTTTCATCACTTGCACCGCCACAGCACTGTTCAGGCGGTACTTTTCTATGAAATGTGCATTGATTTTTTACTTACTCCCTTAATTTTATTTAAAGTGAAGGATTCCTCCACATTTTCCTCCTCCTCTTTTCAAAATGAGATATCCTCCGTAAACTCCTGCTTTTCAGAGATAATCATCCACAGCCCTGAAGCGGGAGAAAGAGAACTATTGGCTCAGTCATGATCTTGGGACATTCAGCAGTATTTACAGCTTGTACTGGAGACACGACCTATTTACCAAGCTAAAATTTATTTAAAGTGTTTGCTCATCTTGCATAACACTCACAGAAAAAATTACTCACAATTCAAGTATTTATTATAATTTGAAAAAGCAAATTGAAGGTGGATATCAGAAAATTGAATGCATCCCAAATTCCTGATTTAGCCAAACAATATATTTTAAATGGACATACCTCTAAAACAGTTATGTAAAATTAGTACAATCTCAACCAGAATGGAAATAGCATTTCTTAAAAAATTGCAGCAAGAAATCCTAAATAAATTTGAAACAAGAAGAGCAAAAGTCATTATGGGAAATAGGAACAAGGCAGGGTGCCTTCCATTCCAGCCTTCAAATTATACTACAAAGTTAGAGTGATAAAACAAAATGGCATTGGCAAGAAAAAGGCTGGGATTAATGATACAGAATAGAAGATACAGAAACAATTCCCAGCACACTCAGTTATTTTATCTTTGACAAAGGGATGAAGACCACTGAAGAAAATACACCCTCTTAACAAATGGTGCTGGGAAAACTGGCTATCCACATTCTAAAGATTGTACTTAGATGTGTTTCATCATGCACTAAGTTAAAGTCAAAATGGGTCAGAGATCTAAACATTAGAACAGGAACAGTTAATCTGTTTGAAGACAAATTAGGTAAAACTCTTGTTGACACAAGAGGAAGTAATGATTTTATGGGCAAAACCCTGGTTGAACAACAAATAATTCCAAGAATCAACAAATGGAATCATTATCACATTACATATCTTCTGCACTGAAGGGGAAAGCATCAACAGAGTGGAGAGACAACCAACAAAATGAGAAAAAAATGTGCTGGCTACTCCTCAGACAAATGACTAATATACAGAATATGTGAAAAAAAAAATACATCCCCAAATTTATAGACCCAATATAAAAATATGCATGTCAAATGAATAGCCATTTCTCTGATGAAGAATTACAAATGACAAAAATATGTGAAAAATGTTCAACATTACTGGCTATAAGAAAAATGCATATTAAAACAAAGAGGTTCCATGTCACTTCAGAAAAAAAAGGCTGCCATAGTGAAATCAACCAATAACAATTAAAGACAAAGCAGTGGGAAATATAAGCACTTTTTCATCATCAGTGGGAGTGTAAACTGATAATCACTGTGAAAGTTAGTATGGAGATGTCTCAAAATATTAAAAAAGGAAATTTCATTTGGCATAAATATTTCTCTTTTTAGGTATTTTCCCAAAAGACTTGAAAATATACCACAGTGATGAATACATGCTCAAGTTTATAGCAGCATAATTCATAAGCGCTAAATCTTGGAAAACTCTACATGTCCATCACCTTATGAAAGCAAAAAGGAAATGTGTTGTTTAGACCAAATAAGATGGTACTCTGCCATAAAGAAGAATGGACTTAAGCCATGTGCAGGAAGATGACAGGGACAGCGAATAGATAGAAACCACATTATGCTGCTGTTGTGTCTGTATCTAGATCTCCCACCAAAGCCTCCTGTGGTCATAGCTGAGGAATTTAAATGTGGGTAGACTGGGGGAATGACGCTGGGACTATGGCTGCGGCTAAAGGAAGAGGCACCTGGCTCTGAGTGGTACCAGTGAAGAGTCCTATAGCCTGGATGGAATATAAGGGACAGAAAAAAAAAAAAACAAAAAACAAGCTTTGTGCTGCGGTTTGCTGCTTTGGCTGTGTGGTGCCTTCCTGCCTGCCAAGCTATGGAATGTCTCTCCTCTGCAGTATCCCTCTGCCATGCCTCACGGCTTCCTCGCCAGCCCACTGTGAAACTTCTACAGACTGTGTGCTGGGTAAACTGCTCCTCCATTAACTTTGTGTGCCAGGTATTTTGTCTCAACAAGGAGAAAAGTAACTTATACAACTGTCAAAATGCATTTCTTAAAGTATTTATTTAGAAATACTCTTCCATATTTAACTGTTTTCTATATTTCATAACTGATGCCTCACTGAGATAAGACATTAATTCTACTTTTTTTAGTCTATATGTATTTTCTTTAATTTTCATCTCTGCTTCTTCTGTGTACCCTGAGAATTTTTCTGTCAGCTATTCTCATTCATTTGTTTTCTTCCAGTCTGTGTAGATGATACTCAGAGGCTTTGTTGTGTGTATTATATGTAATGAAAATATTTCAATTTATTTCACCTGTTTTATTCTTGAACTAGTGGCACCTAAGTTGTGGCATCTTTCCTAAAGAAATTAAATGCTGGGAGTAGAATATGCAGATGAGAAATGGTGGGAGTAAAATAGAAAAATAAGAGAATCAAAATAAAACACATTGGGAAGTGGGACTACATCAGTATCTGATTAGTCCTTCTAAAGACTGTCATACCTGATAGACTTCCTTCACACTAAGAAAGACTATCAGAAATCATCCTGGGATTTTTATTTCATTTATTTATTTATTTATTTAATTTATTTTATGTTTTATAAAAGATAAGTACAACATGTCAATGGTCAAAAAAGTTCAAGATAAGTCTCATTCAGGAAACTTTTTTTAAAAATTAAATGTTATCCTAAATTAAGGTCTAACTTTATGAAATGTTTGCTATTTCCAACTGGGATGAGGGAAAGAAGAAAAAGGAAATACTAACGCTATATATATATATGTATGGCAATATATGTATGTAGAAGAATAGCTAGGATAACTGTTCTAATACTACTGTACTCTGATTTAACTCTTTACATACTATCAAGAAGCCACTAAAATCAATGCAAAATATGTGGACATGGAAAGAAGGCAGGAAGTTAAGAAATTGGGTAGTAATGACAACTATGATTTTAAGGTTTTCCTGTAAACTAATGAAGCAAAATTACATACTTTGGCTCAATGCTAGTGGTCTGCTTGAAGTAACTAGGAAGTGAGTGAGCTATCTTCATCGTCTCAGATTCTTATCTAATTCACGATTTGATGGCTTTCCTGAAGGACTGCTTACCCAGACTGCTCTGTAAGGGGTAATGTGTTGAGCTTACTATTTTTCTGTGTCTCTTTCAAGAACGCTTGGGAATGATGACCTTTAAAGTCAGCAGAACAGAGAACTCACAAGATCACATAGTTACAAAAAAATCTGTAAATGATTTAATGCTAAGCATCTTATTAATCACTTTTGAGATGGCGTACTAGCTTATGAAGATAAAACCCCAGGACCCTTACATATTTTATGTTTTTCCTCAGCTGATTGGAAGAGTTTTCAATCTCAACTTTAAAATACTACTCACCTTTCATCTCAAATTATTCCTTCTGTTAGTCTTGGATGTGAACCTAAGAAGTCAGGGTAGTTAAAATCCTTAGAAGCTTAAGAGAAGGGACATATTGAGTTCATTTAATAAGAAGGATTTTATTCTGATGTGCTTCAGAGATTTGATTTCTTTTAAACACACTTCAGAGATTTTTACGTGCTCTATTTTATCATTGAATGAGAAATTTTCTAAAACCAAATATCCTGTAAGATATCAAGGTACTGTTTGTTATGATAGTGTACTTTCAGAACATAAAAAACTTATATAGCCTAAGACAACCAAGCAATACGTTAATAAAATCACAACTCAGAAGTCTATGATTTCCACAAAATATCAGTCACTATGGAATTTAACAAAGACTACTTAATGTTTAAGTGGAATGACCTCTAACCTGTAAATTACACTAAAGTGACCAACAAATCACACACTTGGAAGATCATAGAACATAAGTATAGGGAACTGTTCCCCAGAACTGCTTTTCCAAAACAAACAATAGCTGAATGTCTTTTATGGGGTTGGAATATTTTAAACAGACAATATTAGATGTTTATTTGATACTGAAAACATGGTCAACTATAGTAAAGTATTTCTTTTCATGACAAAATTTCCATATATTAAAGATTTACACAATCTGAAGGGAAAAACCTACAAACTTATTTTTTCTGAGCACTGTGTCTTCTAAAAAGGCCCTGCAAAATCGTAAGTGGTTCATAAGTATCTAGAAATCTCTTCATTTCCTCTGTGTTTTACATGCTGTGAGAGTAAAGATTTTCAAAGTAGGTGCTGATAATCTTCTGAATTTCTTCAGGATATGTAGTGATTTTCTCTCTTTCATTCCTTATTGCATGTATTTCAGTTTATTTTTTCCTTTTTAAAAAAAATAAGATTGGCTAGGGGTTTATCAATGTTGTTTATTTTTTCAAAGAACCAACTCTGATTCATTAATTTTTGTATTGTTTAGCCTCTCATGCATTAATTTTTGCTATGGGATTATAATTTCCTGCCTTCTCTGGGCTTTAGGTTTGACTTGTTCTTTTTCTAGAAGCTTGAGGTGCAGCGTAAGACTGTTGATTTGTGCTCGTTCTGTTTTCCGGAGGCAGGAATTCACTGCTATAAATTTCCCTCTGAGGACGCCTTTCACTGTGTCCCATAGGGTCCTGCAAGTTCTATCTACATTTTTGTTTGATTGCACATAGTGTTGAATTTCTTCTAGTGTCTCCCTAGTGTAAGAACATGAAAGAGTAGATAAAACCCAAAATGTGCAAAAGTTAATATGAAAAGGAAAGAAATGGCACAAAGGAAGGAAAAATTGGGATGAGGGAAAGAAGAAAAAGAAAGTACTAAGGCTATATATATATATATATAGATATAGATATAGATATATATGTATGACAATATATGTATATAGAAGAATAGCTGGGATAACTGTACTGCTGATGTCTGGTGGTTTATTGAGAGGAGCAGTTAAGATATACATTTATATATATAGACCAGTTTTACATGCTTGTATCTGATAATCTGAGCAATTTACTTGGAGACAACAATATGCCATATAATAACCATTGGTGAATTCCTACCATCCTGTCTAGTGAATCTCTGTATTGTCTCTAATGTTTTTTTTTTTTTAATTCTTATTTCCTTTAGTGGTTTGATCAATCTTCCATTCTTACATCTGGTAGTCTGAGCAACTTCACTGAAGATAACATTATGTAATATAACAATTGCTGTTAATCCCTATCATTTGGCTTGAAACTCCATGTCCTTTTTAATGTCCTTGCTTTGTTTTGTCTATATTTTGTTATTGTTCTTTTTTCTTTACTATTCTCTTTAAAATTAAAAAAAAATAGTGAGTCAGCGTATCATACTCTGCAAAGCAGTGCTTGAGTTCTTCAACACACCACTCCCCTATTTCATGTAAATTGTGACTCAGTGCAAACTGTATGGACATTTCTAGTAAAGGATCTTTTTAAATCAGCATTTCCCCCACTATCCTGAGAGGTTTGATATGTTGTTGGTAACCTGTTTGTGTCTTTGGTTTTCCATGCTAAGCTTGAGAGCGACTACTGAGCTGTGAAAACAATTCTGTACTGCCTCTTGCACTTTCCTCTGGTCCCTCTGGATGGTCAGTGGATAAGGTTGTGGTGGGGCCTGCCTCAAAAGTAGAAACCTCAGGCAAGTTGGTCATCTGACTTCTGGAACTTTTCAGCAGTCTACTTGCCTGCAACCTCAGCAAGGTCTTTTTTGACTTAACCTATTGGGTTTGTCTAACATCTTTGATGAAGTAGCTGCTGAAAAATAGGTGGGCAGTGTGTCTCTTCATGTTTACAAAGACTGGCACGTCTCACTTTACTTCTGTGTTAAGACTGATGAAAAGACGGTTTTGCTTCAGTCTGAAGGAGAGATTTTGCTACTGACACTGGAGGCAGACCTGCTATCTGGTGGGTCCCTGAAAAACTACCAGGGGCAAAAGGGCTGCTCACTTTGTGAAATTTTTAAAAGACTTATTAACATACGTGTAAGTGGAGGTTCAGCTGCTAATTTCCTCTTCTTCTTTTCCTGCAAATTGCATTCAGTGTGTGAAGCTGGTAATAGAATTCCTTCATCATTATTCTGCTAAGATTGTCGCTGTTAAAATGTTTAAATGTGTTTTAAAGCTTGAATTTTAGATAAATTCAGATGTGTACTGAAATACGTATTTTGCAAAAGTTTCCTGATTAAAGAGGTTTGTTTGTAAATTAGTCATTGTTTTGCATATATCTAGTTGATGTGATAAAATTTCCATGGTCTTCTCATAAACCCTCGATGATCACCAGGGGCAAGCAGGTACCGTAAAATTTTTAATGAATTTGAAAAGTACAGAATAAAGCAACCAAATTAAAAAAATCAATTGATTTTCTAAGTCTCTGAGTTTCAGTGTAAATGTATATAAGCATCACTTCATAATTCCCAAGAAATAAGGATTTAAAATATGAAAAAGATATAGGACATATTAGTGCATTTTTAAATTTTGCACATACTGATTCTGAAGTCACTGGAATCTTTAATAAAGACATTTCAGAGAAATGATTTGTTGATATTGATAATATTTGCTTCTGTTAATCTTAATATCCAACATATTTGATTAATTGAGTTTCTTTTTCTCCAAGAGTTTATTTTTTACTAGTGCAAGTATGCATTACATAAAGATTACATTTCTTGTGGGAAACTGGAGCACAAACAGATTTTTCAGTTATTTTTAAATCCCCTTTCTCTTTCTCCTGCCTCCCTTCATTTTTTGACTTCCTTTCCAATTAAAAATACCTCTCTACTTCTTATTACATACTTCACTTCTTCTTTATTTACATTTTGAGTTTCTCATATAAGAGAAAACATGAAATACTTAACATAATGCATCTGATTTTCCTTAACATTCTGACAAAGTCCATGTGCTTTCCTACAAATGACTCAAGTATATTCTTCTTTATGATGATGTAGTACTTTATTGTATATAAATACATTTTTTTAAATCATTTACCTATTAATGGAGATGTAGGAAACTCTCAAGATTTAGCTCTTACGAATTGGGCTGCTATAAATATAGCTGTGCATGTGTCAATGTCATACAATATTATTGTTCGTTTTGTCTTTCACTTTTGCTTTGTTTGGATTTTTGAGAAGATACCTGGCATTGGGATAGTTGGGGCACATGGAATTTCAAGGTTTTTTTTTTTTTAGAAAGATCAGTGGTGATTTACACAGTGGTTGTAATAATTTATATTTCCACCAACAATGTGGAAGAGTTACTTTTTCACCACAACCTCACCAGCATTTGTTATTATTTGATTTCTTTATTATAGTCATTTTTCTGAAATAAAATGGAATCTCAAGTTGTATTAATTTGCATTTCTCTAAAGGTCTGTGATATTGAACATTTTTATTGATGAATTTATGTAGTTTTCCTGAGAAATGTCTGTTCATTCTATCTGCATATTTTGTGATTGGGTCTTTTTTGTGTTTTTTTATTTGTATTTCCTTACATATTCAGGATATTGGTCTCTTGTCACAAGAACAGCTGGCAATTTTTTCCCATTCTATATGTTACCTATTCACTCTATTGGTTATTTCCTTTGATGTGCAGAATATATTTAATTTGATCTGATACCTTTTTTAGATGATTAGTACTTTATTTCATGACACTGAGATTATTTCAGAAAGTCCCAGCCTGTGCCTATATTTGAAGTTTTGTCTATTTTATTAAAGCAGACTTCATCCATTTTGACTTGTTTATCACATGTCTAAATAAATTGTTCTAGACTTAGTTTTCTGCATGCACATAGCCAATTTTTCATGCCCTCATTTATTAAAGAGGTATTTTCTTCCAGTGTATATTTTTTACCCCTTATCAATGACTACATAGCTGAATTGCTGAGTGTGTTTTTGGCCTGCTGTTGTTTCTGGTGCTCTAATCTGTTTCACTGCTCCACACGTCTGTTTTTACGCAGGTGTAATACTGTTTGTATCATCGCAGCTTTGTGATGTAACTCCGGATGTAGAACTGTGATACTCCTTTCTTTGTTCTTGCTACCATTCCTCCCCTTCTTTCCTGATTTGCCATGAACTTTAGGATTATTTTCTCTCATTCTGTGAGGAATCTTGTAGATATATTAATTAGGGTAGCATAGAACCTGTACATTAGTTGTAGAAGTAAGACCATTTTGACAATATTGATTTGGGCTATTCGTAAATAGGGGGTAATATTTCATTTGTAATGTCTCTTTTTGTTCTTTGTTCAGAATTCTGTAGTTTTCATTGTAGAGTATTTCATTTCATTAATTAGGTTAATTTCTATGTATTTAATTTTTGTTCATACTGTTGTGAATGTTGTTACTGTTGTCCTAATTTCTTTCTCAGTGAACTCTTTATTAGTGTAGAAGGGCACTACTGATTTTTGTGTGTTGATTTTGTATCCTGCTGCATTACTGAACTTGATAACCAATTCTAGAAATCCTTTGGTGTAATTTTTTGGGTCTTGTTTGTAAGGGACTGTGTCCTTTGCTTATAATGATACTTTGACTTGACAGTTTCCTGTATGTATCCCTTTCATTTCTTTCTCTTACTTGATTCATCTGGCAGATATTTCAAGAACTACATTGAACGTTAATGGTGATAGTGGACCTCATTGCATTTTTCCTGATTCTAGAGGGAACACTTTCTTTTGTTTTCCCATTCAACAAGGTTTTAGCAGTAAGTTTTTCAAAAACTGGTTTTATCACATTGTGGTAAGATCTTTCTATATTTATCTATCAGGAATTAATCAGCAATGCACGTTGAATTATGTCAAAGACCTTATTTATGTCCCTAGAGATGGTCATGAGATTTTGACCTTGATTCTGTTTATGTGATATATAAAAACCTTTGCTTCCCTGGGGTGAAAACTACATGGTCATGTCTGAGCTTATTGATGATTTGTTACATTCTGTTTGCCAGTTAATTGTTGAGGATTTTTGCACAAGATTGTCCTATAGGGCTGGAGATATAGCTCTGTGGTGTAAGTGTGAGTTTGGCTCCTGGTACACATAAAATTTATGCCCTGTAGTTACACTTTTTGGTTCATTCCTTGTCTAGTTTGGAACCAGGTACTTCTAACTTCCAGGACTGACTTTGGAAGTACTCTTTTCTTTCACATTCAACTAAAGAGTTTGAGAAATATTGACATTAAATCTTCTGTAAAGATTTTGTAGAAAACTGCAGTGAATCCTTTGGGACCTGGATATTATTTTTCAGTTGTTAGGCTTTTGTTAATGTTTCATTTAATAGCATCATACTGCATTATTGAAGGCTTTTATTTTCTTGATAGTGGGAATGTGCATGTTTTTTAATTCATTGTATTGGCAATATTGATGTAAAGAAATTGATATTCTAGATTTCAATAGTATTTGTTGCAATTTTGACTTTTACTTTCTAACTGCACTGAACTGAGTCTTTCTTCTTTTATTTTCTTGGTGAGATTACTAAGGACTTGTTTACTTTGTTAATTGTTTTGAAAAACCTGTTCTTTGATTCACTGATACTTTGTATTGTTTTGTTTTTTGTTTATTTCCATTTCATTGATTTCTGCTATGATTTTTATTATTTCCTTCCTTATACTAGATTTTGACTTTTACTTTTCTTATTTTTTCTAGGAAATTACATTATACCATTAAGTTAATTATTTGCACTCACCTTGTTTTTTCTGCTGTGGGTAATCAGAGCTAGAAATTTCCTTCTTAGGACTACTTTGTTTCCCATAAGTTCTGGTGTGCTGTACTGGCATTATTTTTTAATTATATGAACTGCCCTATTTATTTTATCTGTGACCTATTTACTATTCACAAGTACATTTTAAAATTTCCATTTGTTTGGGAAGTTCCTTTGGAATCTTTTGACATTGCTATCTATATTCACTGTGCTATGATCAGATAACACGCATTCTAAAACTGTGATTCTTTTTCCTTAGCTGAAGCATGTTATATTGGCTAATGTATGGCCTTTTATGGAAAGTTTCATGTACTTCTAAGAAGACTACATATTCTGTTGTTTAGGCACTAAACATTCATAGATATCTGTTAAGTCCATTAGTTTGAAGGTTTGGTTCAACACTGATATTTCTATTTTGATTTTTGTCTAGTTGATCTATTTGTCACAAGAAGATATTGAGACCTCTTCCATAATTACATTGATGTTTATCTGATCTTTTCTGTGAATTGTTTGTTTTATAAATTTGGGTGCACAGCTGTTGGGTACATATGTCTTTATAACTGTTATCTCTCCATGTAGATTCATTGCCTTACCAAATATTTAATGACATGTTTGTACCTCTTCTGATCAGATTTGGCTTACAGTCTACTTTTTCTGACTATAGGATAACTAGCTACTCCTGTTTATTTTCATTTTTATGTTGCATAGAATATAGTTTTCCATCCTTTGGTTGTTAGTCCATGGTTTCTTTTTATTAAATGTGTTTTTTGCGTGAAGCACAGCATTAGATTTTTCTTTATTTTTTTCTACCAGTCTGTTGTCTTTTGAATGGGGAACTGAGACCACTCACACTGAGGGTTTTCACTAAATGGTATAGATTAATTCTCACCATTTCATTACTTTCTTGCTCGTGATTCCTTTTCTTTGCCTTCTAATTACTAGCTCTTGCTTCTTGATGCATTCATTTTATTGAACATTTTGTCATTGTTATCTTCATTGTCTGTTTCTGGGATAGCCTTGAGAATCCTTTTGTAGTGCTGGTTTGGTTATCATGAATTTCAGTACGTATTCTATATCATTAGTATATATTATTTTACCACTGATCTTTAAAGATACTTTCACAGGATATAGTGGTGTAGATTGGATGCTGTTTTCTTTTAGGGCTTGTAGAACTTCACTGCAAAATGTTATGGCCCTTTTTTGTGTAAAGTAAGTCTACAGCAGTTATAATGAGTTACTCTTTATTGTTGATTTGTTGATTTTCTCTAACAGATTTTAGGATACTATTCTTTTGTTGGACTACTTAAATTTTGAGTATGATGTATTGTGAAGGGGGTATTTTTTATTGTGAGCATTTGGTGCTTTACATGCACCACTTACCTCTACGATAAACTGCTTTTTCATATTTTGAAAGTTTTCTACTACTATTTCTGTAAAAAATTTTTATGCCATTTGTACTGTTTTCTGATGTTTTACCAATTCTCATTAATCTCAGTTTTCTCTTCATCATGTAGCAGCTATATAGATTCATTTTTCATGGGTTTTGTTATTTCAAAGGTACCTTTCAGTAATTTGTAACCAAAACAGCTCCCTTTTCTAGTTCTGACTCTCCTGACAGTAGATACTTTTGCTGCCCTTACTTTCAATACAATCATTAATCTCTTCAGCTTTTCTTCAGTGTTTTTGATGAGCTTTAATTCTTTTGTTTGCTGGACAGTCATGTTTTCTATCATTTTGTTTAGCTCAGCTTGGTTTTCATCAGTGTCTATTGTAGAATCAGAGATCATTGTATTCAATCCATTATCAGTTAAGTTATATCTTCTTTGAATACACCAAATTCTTTATTGATTCTTTTAAACTCCTCTGTTAAGCTTTTGAATAACTCTACTACATGGTTATTTCTTCTTTCTCAGTGCCACATAAATCAACTTCAGGGATATTGGAAGTTGCTGGAGGCATTGTCACTTTGTGTGTGTGTGTGCGCGCTCGTGTGTGCACACGCGCATGCATGTGTGCCTGTGATGAGTCTAGCAGAGTGATTATAGTGGATTTTTTGCTTGTATGGAAACTGCTTTCATTAGTGTCTTCTCTTCAGTGATGCACTCATTGTATGGTTGATCATGAGCCTTTGCCTCTGTCCCAGAATCCAACTTCCTCTCTCTCTTTGTAATGGGAGGTTGCAGTGTATTTAGCTAAGTAATCAGTTCTCTGGGAAAGGGCCACAGTGTTGTTAATGACATTAAGGCAATCTAGATATTAGCATATAGAGAAAATCAACTGATAGCAAAACCAATGTCAGGCTGGCCATAGTAAGAAAAGCAGCCATTAATAACATGTCAAAAACAAACTAAATATTGACATAACCTAAGAATTACTAATACAAAACCCTTAGTCATAGAAAAAAGTTGTTATTGTAGTATAAACCCTAAGACAAATTAAATATTTATATATAGTCCACAACTATTAATTATAAAAGCTTTATGTCCACTAACAGTACTACATTGTTCAGAAGTAATAGCATAGTGTTAGCTCTCTAAAGAGTCATTAAATCTTTATGATTATACTAGTAAAGATAGAGGGGATAGGGAACTAGAGAAAAAGTAAAGTAAAATTTGAAATATTAATCAATGGAAAATGAGGAGACAGAAATTGGATATAGGCAATTGTATTGAGGTAGAGAAAGAAAATTAGTATTAATTAATAGTAACAGAAAAAATAAGACAAATAAAAATTGATCAAATTAAAGGAAAAAAGAAAAATAAGAAGGGAAATATGTTAAAGGAAATAAAACTTAAAAAAAGAAAAGACCAACTCCTCCCAAAAAAATTGAAAGAAAAAAGAAATTGAAAAAAAAGACTCAATTATAAAGAAAAAAATCCTGTGTGTTTGTAAATTACTGGTTTCTTTCCAAAACCTTTAGTGCTGGAATCCAGTAAGTCATGATTTTCTCCACTTAGCTTTATGATCTGTGGATTTCTGAAGTGTCCTCCCTAATATATGTTGTCCATATATGTCCAGACTGTGACAATTTAAGCTGAGACATGTCTTGCTAAAACTGGTAGATGGAAAAACCAATCGGCACCTGCTGTCTGCAGGATATAAGTCACCAGGCAGGGTTCATGCAGATTATTGGAGTTAATGCCACTAATTTAAGGTCCACCCTCATCTCTGGGCCTGGCTTTTATCTGCAGGGGGAGGACCTGTTTCCTCCTATAATGAGCTTATACTTCACAGGAGAGAGATGCTTAGTGCTGTCCACTTCTCAGCTATCTCCTACAGGGTCTCTCACATAGTCACTGTGGAAGAGCAACCCTGGAAACCCTGAAGTGGATCTTTTCTGTTGTTCCTTCTTAACCAACTTTCCAGGCAAAGCCTGGTTAACCCTGTCTGGTTATATGCTGAGCCCTATTTTCAGTTTCTTCTCCAACTGTAGGCTGCTGAATAGCTGCATTGGGCTTACCTTGTCTTCTGAGGCAATGGCCTCATCCACAGCCAGGTTTTCAGCTGGTCAGCACCACTTCTGGCCATGCTGAGCGGAAACAAAACACGGAACAGGCTTGGAGTTGGTAGAAGGCTCCAGGTAGGTGTGAAATCCACAGGCACAGAGTTCTTTACAGAAAAGGACATGTGGGGCTGGCTTCTTCTCTCAATGAAGAGTGCAAGGTGAATTACTCTATTTCATTTTTATTTTAATGAACTACTAAATAAATAGTAATTCAATTTTTTCACTTTAGTCAGATTTCAAATTTAAATTTAATGTAACTTAAGTATTACATTCATGTTCCAGGTAAAATCTTATGAACATTTTTAGATAATTTCGTATAGTGGTTATTATATCTTTGCAATAGAATGAAATTAAAATAATCCATACACATTCATCGGTTAAGGGATTTGTGAAAGCCCTGGTCAACATTTTCCAGAAACTCAGTTTTTTTTCCTTTAATACCAAAATGAGAATGCAACTATATGTTTAGACACAACAGAACTAAGTTATTTGCAATAATCTTGCAAGAATGGCTTTTTATAAACCTATTTCCCTGCAGACACTGCTTCATTTCCATCTGACATCTCTTCTACCTAGCTTTTATTGTCCACACTTCTATCAGCATTGTAATCAGAAGCATTTAAATAGTCTCTAAGAAAGTTAAGCTCCTTCCTAGGCTTGCTTTTGAACCCTCCTGAGAATCACTCACAGCCTTCCAATCTGTAGCAGTTTTGGATGTTTTTTATCCCCTCCAAACTCTTGCAAAATCTGTCCATTGTAACATGCTATATATTTTTTTCAGTTACTGTTATAATATCCTCTCTTAAGTAGCAAATTTCCTGCCTTAGTTTATATTTCTGTAATAGAACTTGCTGGTAGATAATGTGGAAATAAAAGAGGTTGAATTAGCTCAAGGTCCTGGTGGCTGGGAAGGTTAAATAACATGTTACTAGCATCATTTTAAAAACTCTCTTGCATGTGACAACATGGATGTAAGGCATCCTGCAGTGGTAACATGTGCAAAGAAGGAAGGCGGCACAGGTCAAGGGAGGAAGCAAGAGAGCAGGGGAGGGGCTAGGATATAGGTCAAGGTAATTAAACCATTTTTGGAAGGCTTACTTTAAATTCTCCATGAGAATAGCAATTTCAGGATCCACTTCATATTTAGTGAATCAGAGTCTTTACTGTGATTTACATGTACAGTGAAGACTGGGAGGCCTATTGTAGAGAATTTTGAAATGATGATTCACCTTTGATTTATTTGGTCCTGAAATGGAGTCATTTGGAATATGTAATTTTTCTTCTTCTTCAGACTTGCATCTGCTTTCTTAGAGCCTATAACAAATTACAAGAAAAGTCAGTGATTTAAATCAGAATTATGTATCATCTCACGAATCTCTAGGTCATCTTTACAATTAAAATTTGGCTAAGCCCACTCATACTTCAACTTAATTGGCAGATTGTCTTGATTTGGCTGTTGTGTGATGTCTCTCACGACATGACTTCCCCCAGCATTATGCCCACACTCCTTCACATAGTGATAATTGAAGTGCTCTCGAGTGCATAAGGAGAGAGCAAGTTCCAATATGCAAAAAATCTCAAGGTGCCACTTGCATTCTGTGTGCTATTGTCCATTGACAAAGTCCATATTCACCGTGAAAAGGAAGACAGAGACATACTGATAATAAGAAGTATAACATAGTTAGCAATTCCTAGAATAACATACCATAATGATACAACTTATTGATGATAACCAAATTTAAATAAAAAATGATAAGAAGAAAATGTCTTGCCACCAATCCTGTCTTGTAATTTCTGTCAAGATGTCTCTGGATGGCTTAGATAATTAGAAGAAAGCTATGTTACCTCATTAAATTCAAAACACTCTGTTTACCTCACCTTTATGCTGTGGAATTCACAGGAAAACATGGCCAAAGGCAAGAATCCAATAAAAGTGTAAGTGGAAATGTTGTCTTTCTCATTACCTTAACACCTATTTACAGATTGTCAGCAGCAACCTGTGCTGCTCTCTGAATAGAAATTTTGTTGCTCACACTGAGTCCTATTACTGGCCAGCTGTGCCCCCTTAGAGGTGCTTGTTATCAACCTTCATGTGTGAAAGTAATAAGTGTCATGTCTTTCTTCTTCATAAATTAACTCCATCTCTGATGGTCAACATATATGGGTACAATTTGTGTCTGAACAAGAATAGATTCTATGAAACACAGGAAGCTCACTATCCATAGGCACACAATTAGGCAGCATTTCTTACAAAGAGCCAAAATGATTTGTACTCATGTATATTTCAACTCACAGAAAACTTAAAGCACACACACACACACACACACACACACACACACACACTTGTATGAGCATGTAAAAACTACATTAAAAAAGAAGAGAATAACAGAGAGAAACATACCCACTTAGTTCCGGTTCTGAGAGGAACACGACTGTTCCACTAAGCCTAACAGGTTGCAATAATGAGCTGGCACGATGCCTGTTCATACCATCTGCTGTTTTTTCAAGGCTGCTGCCTTATCTATTGCAGAGAATGCTGTAACACAGCACTGCATCGCTTCCTCCGCATGCAGAGACTGCTCAGACTGGGAGCAGGACAAGGAGAGGCCCACGAACATTTAGCTAAAAGGCCATCTGCTGTCGAGAAAAGCTAAGCCACTTGATTAAAAAAAAAAGAAAAAAGAAAAAAGTGCCGAATCTCACATTATTGTTTTTCAAGGTCTTTTATGACATCTCAGGGCGCAGCAGTCATTCTGTCCTGCTCCTCATCTTGCTTTCTCAGGAGTTGTTAAGCTTTGGAGCAGCAGTTGTCACACTTGCTACATTCCTCCCTTTAAAATATAATGAAATTCACACTTAGGGAGATTTTATAGTGATACTTAATAAGCACAGCTGAACTGACATATATAAGCAAGACTGAAGAAGAAATAAATCCAAACCTTGTCTAATTCTCCATGTTTTCTTCCACGCATTTTATGTATATTACTACATCTCTAAGATAGAAAGTTTTCTCCTTCTCAGTGTCTAATGTTTGTGTATGTGAGTGTATAAGTGTGTGTGTTTTATTTTCCCTTATGTTACAGAGGTTTGGAAAGGTTTCTGGCAGAACCATATGAAAAAGCAGACAGTCTATTCAGCTTGTGCCTGCCCAAATATCCACTCTCTGACCATTTATGAAGATGCAGAACAGTTGATCTCAAATATAAGAAAACAGCAAAATGTACACTCAGGTTTCATCATTTAACCTTTATTATCTACACTTGAACTTCAAGATCAGTATCCTCAGATGCGAGCTAGTTAACATGCCATATGCTGTTATTATTAAAATAACATGGTGAACACTATGAAAGTCTAGTGATCAGAAAGGTTTGTACAACCAGATTTTCTGATTCAGTAGTGTGAGAGAAGCACAATGAGAAATTCATCTTATATATTATTTTACCTTTCAATGACTTTAAAGAATACTTTTTATTATAATCTATGCTATCTAGTGTTACTCAGAAAAAATGTAATATTTAATCATGGAAAATGTAAATTTTACAAAAATGACCCCAAAATATTTAAATACAAGCATTTCTAAAGAGAAAAAATAGCGGTTGTGTGGAAAAACAAGTTTCAAGTCAACCAAGACAGTCAGCAATTGTCTATAAGAGGGTCTGAACTCATCAGGTCATTCCTTGCTTAGATTTTATTTTTATATTTACAAAATGAAATCTTGTCTCCTGTACAGAATAAAGGTCAAGAATATCCAATAGAGAAAGGATAGTTTTACTTTAAAATATTAATATAAAATCCAACTCCTCATATACAATGAATTTATACTATTATTTTACATCATGGAAATATCAATTCAAGATAGATCATACTTAAATGTAAGAATTGAAGTGTAACAACTCAGGTAAAATAAAAGAAAATTTTCTACACATTGTCCTTGGCAGTGACTTTTTGGATATGACATCAAAAGCAAAAACAACAAAGAAAATATAAACAGAGTTGCATGAAACAAAATCATATATTATAGCAAACAAAATGAAATGGGGATGATGGGAAGATGGTGACCAGGTGAGCAGCAAGGGAGCGATCCTCCTTAATAAACACCACCAGATCGAGACAGACTTGGCGAGCGTGAATGCCGGGACCTCGGCTGGGAAGTTCAAACTGGGCGTATTTCTCTGAGATGCCGGGGGAGATGCGGTAGGGCGGACCAGGCTGCTGTGGCGAGACGTGGGAAAGCCCCAGATGCTGGGAGCCAGGGACGATCCGCGCGGGGAGGAAGCTTGGCTCGGTCCAAGCGCCCTGGGAGCGCAGCCAGCTCGGTCCCTCCCGCCTCCCGAGCCGGTGCAGCTTTCCGGCAACTCCCGACAGAGATCGGCTTTTTGGTGGCAGCGGCGCCCGGAAGTCCCACGTTTCGCGCGTATCGGGCAGGCCGCGCTGAGGGCCCCAAACGCAGGGAGCCAGAGACGCTCCGCGCAGGGAGGAAGATTGGCTGGGTCCGAACGCCCTGAGAACACAGACTGCTCGGTCCCTCCTGCCTCTTGAGCCGGCGCAGCTCTCTGGTGACTCCCGACAGAGATCGGCTTTTTGGCGGCGGCAACGCCCAGCAGTCTCACAATTCGCGCGCATTGGGCGGGCCGCACAAAAAGCCCCAAAGGATAGACTGGCACCTTGGAACCTTCCTGTCTGCAGGGACTCCAAAAACTGGTGAGATATCGACGCTCGCGACCAGATCACCGAGTGGGGGAGGAGATCCATCCCTATACCTGCAGGGAACCCTGGGAGGGCGGGGGAGAGGTCTTACACACCTCACCCAGGTCACTAGGTAGGGAGTATCTAACCAATATCTGTACAGCCTTTTAAGCGGAACTCTCAGCAGAAAGCTTAAGGGACATTCCCCCAAAGAAAAGTCATTGGAGCAACCTCTGCAGCAGACCTTTGCCTGCTGAACTGACTGGGGAATCTACTGCTCAATATTTTGAATCAGATACCCAA
>PVLD010021306.1:0-31781 GCA_004027595.1 Dinomys branickii | reverse complement strand
GGACTTTCCCACGTCTCGCCCCGGCAGCCTGGTCCGCCCTACCACATCTCCCCCGGCATCTCAGAGAAATACGCCCAGTTTAAACTTCCCAGCTGAGGTCCCGGTATTCACGCTCGCCAAGTCTGTCTCGAGCTGGTGGTGTTTATCAAAGAGGCTCGCTCCCTTGCTGCTCACCTGGTCGCCATCTTCCCCCAGTCTTAATTATCTTTTTTAAAAATTTTGATGCAAGGTCTTGCTAAGTTCCACAGGCCAGGCTCAAACATGTGATCCTCCTGCCTCAGCTCCCTCAGAATGCTAGGATTACAAGTATGTACTGCTACATCTAGACTTTATTTCTCTTGACATAAGTTGATCTCTTCGCATTTTGGTTTTCTTATCTATAATATAGAAATAATTATACCTACCCCATAGACTTCCTGTTAGGATTAGATAAAATAATGTAAAGCAATAAAACCATTTTATGGAATATGGTAAGTAATTAATAAATGTAAGTTATTTTTCTATGGTAGTATTTTAAATATGCTACAAAGGTATAGTAATAAAAACAGTGTGGCACAGATAGCAATAACAGAGGAATGAAAGAGTAACAAGTTTCTGCAGCTAAGTCCTTGTTATTTGTATGGGAGATACTGTTGTCAATAGATAGAGTACAAATACACACACACACAAAAAAAAAACCCAACTTTGTCTCAAGAAACTTACTGTCCAGAGGATGAGAGAAAGGTGCCAAAAACATGATACAGATATCACAATGGAGTACTACTATGTCAAAAAAGGATAAACTTCAGTCATTTGCAGAAAAATGGATATACCTCAAGACCATAATGTTAAGTGAAATCAATCAGACACAAGTTTAAATATCACATGGCTTCTCTTATGAGAAATCCAAAATGTAAATAAAGAACAAAATAAAAGGTAGATAATAGGCAGTAAGGAGACAGTTTTTGTTCAAGTGGGAAGAGGATCAAGAGTTGGAGAGAGGAGAGGAGAGGAGGGAAAGGGGATAAAAAAGGAACTAGGATACATTATGTCCATGCACCAGCTTCCCACAAGAAATGTAATCATTATGGAATGCAAACAAGAAAAACTGAAAGAAAAACAATTAACGGTGGATAAATGACTCTAGGTATTATTTATCTACTTATGTTTGTGGTATTGAGGAATGAACTGAGCCTTTGCACTGAGCTACATACCCAGCCTTTTCTATTTTTTATTTTGAGATATGCTCTCACTAAGTCACTAAGTTGCCCAGGCTAGGCTCAGACTTGCAATTCTGCCTCAGCCTCCCAAAGTGCTGAGATTATAGTCATGCACCAGCAAGCCTGGATGCTGTAGAGATTTAGCAAGGTGCTCCAGTGGGGATGTATAGGGAATATGGAAGAAGGGCAGACAGGGGATGAAGTGGCATCTGAACCGGCTTTTGAAAGCTATGCAGGAATTTGACATCCAGAAATACTAGGGAATTTGGTGCTTATTGCAAGAAAGGAAGCTGTTCTGACAGAAGCACAAATGCTGAGGAAAATTCAGTTTAATGAATGAAATAATGCTTAGAAGAGAGAGTTTATAATAATATTGGTTTCAGTATTAGGGATTGAACTCACTGCCTTGTGCAATCTAGGCAAATACTCTACATGTCCAGCCCAAGACATTATTATTTATCAGGTAATTATAGCTTGGCAGGATGCTGTCTTATAGGACATGATCTTTGGGGTCCTTGTAACAAGTCTGAACAAGTATAGGAGAGCCAGAAGTCCCTTGGCAGGGATCCTGTGTGTGCTCTGATTAAATTTGCTGTCTCGATCTCTCTGCTACAATGAAAGGGGGAAAACAACGTCCATGTTAACAAAACCAATCCCTCATGAACAAACTCAGAGTCTAAATCTGTAATAGCACTTATCCATAACAGGTTCTAATTACATTTGAGACTTTGAAAACATGCCCCTGTATAATTTCTGCAAAGTAGACTTTAGTCTCAGGGACTTTAAATTGTGGTTGTTCCAAAGAAATAGGCAGTTTATCAAATCATGTCATATGACTACACTGTGGATATTAACTCCCAGTGTTTCAACAGAGGTCCCCTCCCTCCACGTCTCCCACTGCCCTTGTACATCAAGTGTGTAAGTTAGGTTACAAGTCCAGATAGTGCTTTGGGACAACTGAATGTAAAGCTACGTGTTAGATAAAATGAAAAATTTTTTTTTCTTTTTTGGAAGCATAATGTTTGAACCCAGGCCCTTTACACTGAACTGGTTTACCAGCCCTTATTTATCTTTTATGTTTTGAGATAAGATCTCACTATGTAGCCCAGGCTGACCTTGAACTGGTCATCCTCCTGCTTCAGCCTTTTGATTACAGGCATGTGCCAACATGCCCACGTGAAACTCACACTATGATCGTAGAAATTAAAAAGCCTTATGGCTAAGTAAGCTTCCAGATAAACTCAGGCCTCAGAGATGAACCCTTTCCCCAGGGCTCTGTCATTGGATCAAACTCATTTCAGATCTGCAGAGGAGACAGCCCCTGAAGCCAGGCCTACCCCAACACACGTAGGGTAGGCATATTCTGCCCATCTGGCATCTCTTTATCCAACTCCTTTCGGTGTAGATTTCCCTGGGCCCCCAGTCCTCACCCAACCAGTGTATCTGTTTGTGTGATCAGCAAGTCATTTAGGGAAAAGCCTTTTAATTAAGAGGAGAGCAACAAATTATTAAATCAGAGTCATTTATTATGCCGCCATCTGGCCAGAACTGGCTCTGGCCCCCCTTCTTCTCCAAGCCTTCACAGGCATTAAAAAAAAAAAAAAAAAAAAAAGACAGAAGGAGCTGGGCGTGGTGACGCATACCTGTAATCCCAGCACTCGGAAGGTTGAGGAAGGAGGTTTACCACGAGTCTGAGACCAGTTTGGGCTACGTAGTGAGTTCAAGGCCACCCTGAACTTCAAAGCAAGACCCTGTCTCAAACAAACAAAACAAAGACAGGGAAAATACATTATGGCTTGTATTTAGATGTCTCCCAAGACTTCATGTGCTCATAGGTGGGGCTTTTTGGAGTGACTGGATCATGGGTGTGATACTGGATTAGTCCACTGATGGGTTTGACACAATTCTGGGAGTGGGTGAGGAGTTTACTGAAGGGAGCAGGCCCATCCTGAATGTGGATGGCGCCAGCCAATAAACTTGCAGCCTGGATGGAATCAAAAGGGAAAGTAGATGGAAGGCTACTGCCTCCTGTCTGCTACACCATGGACTGTGTCTCTTCTTCAGTGACCCTCCACCCTGCTGCCCTGCCTTGGAGCCAGCTGACTATGAACTGAAACCACTACAAACTGCCAACTAAAAGAAACCTTTCTCCCTTTAACTTCTGGGTGCTGGATACTTTGTCGCACCAAAGAGAAAGTAACTAAGAGAGAACAGGAAATGAGAAGCATGTTTGTTTGGGCTTAAAAAGGACTGACTATCTGGCCCTTGCTGGACACAGGCTGGGTTTTGAGGACAATTTCTCCCTATCCTTTCTATACTGCATAAGCTGAGTCTATTTCTTCACCTAGAAATGGGGGTGATGACATCCATTTCATTGCTCATTAGAGGTGCTAGGGGAGTCCAGTAGAATATGAAACTTGCAAGCGCAAAGTCCTGTTATGGATGATGAGGGCGATGATGACTTGAGTGAGACCACCAACTGTTTCCTTCCTGTAAGCCCTACCTGGTCCTCTTTCTGTTGTGAACCCACAAGGATGTCCTTTGCTGTCTGACTCCGGTGCTGGGGGAGCTCAGGAAATCCACGTCCACCTCTTGGCCTGCTCCCCTCAAACCTGGATATTGGATGTTGCCCTAAGGGATTGGATCATGGGTGTGATACTGGTTTATGTTGCCCTAAGGGAAAATCCTAGTATCCAGGAAGATCCTAATATCCTCCTCAGGGAAGCACAGCTGGAGACTTTGAGGTCTGATTTGGGGCATGATGAGCAGAAGGGCTGAAGGAGACTTAAAGTAGGAAGAGGTAGGGACTGAGCCAGGGGAGGTGGCATGTGCCTCGATCCAGCACCGAGGGCGGCTGAGGCAAAAGGAGGATCACAAGTTTGACCCCTGTCTGCATAGGTTAGTGACACCCTGTCTCAAAATAAAAAATAAAAAGGGCTAGGGATGTAGCTCAGTGAAGGGCCCCTAGGTTTCAATCCCAGTACCAGAAAAAAAAAAACACAAAAAGGTACAGAATCACACTTAGGGTATATTTCAATAGATAACACTCCAGGAAGGACTACATGAGAAGACATAAGGATGAGATTGGGCGTGTTCCCCATGGTATGGCCATAGACCGGAAAGGCATAATGAAACAATGAGAATCTATTTCCTAAAAGTAAAGCCACCAATAATGTGACAGCTATGGATGAAAACAAACACAGACATATTGCAGACTCAATTACCACGCACAGCATGACCTTCAGCAATGTGATTTCCCAAAACAGTGAACATTTCTGGTGAAGAACTGAACAAAACAAAGTATATATAATCTTCTCCTATTTTACTGAAAAGATTTTTCTCCCTCCTACTTCTTTTTCCAATACTAGGGCTTGAATCCAGTAGTGGAGCACTGAGCTACATCTTTAGTCATTTTATTTTTATTTTTTATTTTGAGACAGGTGGGCTTGAACCTGAGATCCTCCTGTGTCAGCCTCCTGAGTGCTGACATCACAGGCATGTGCCATTAAGCCCAGCTAGCACTTTCATTCTGATTGTTTACAGCATATTTAATAAAAATCATTTTTAAAAGTCCTCTGATTACATAGAAAATATAGTCTAAAGCTCAGGGTTGGGGCTGGGGATATAGCTCAGTGGAATAAGCGCTTGCCTAGCAAGCGCAGGGTCCTGAGTTCGATCCCCAGTACCGCAAAAAAAATAAAAAATAAAAAATAAAGCTCAGGGTTTTTCATGTCTATACATATGTAGTGAGACATTTGAAAGTTGCGTGGAGCCTGGATGAATACAGACCACAAATGACTGAGCTGCCTTGGGTTTGTGTTCTACCTGCCAAGAGTGATCACCCTGCACATCCCTGGGCAACAAAGACACTCCACTTGTTCTCAATGTGCCTCCAAGGGAGTGATTCTGGTCTAGGCTAAAAACTAAAGTGTGAAGCAAACTAAGTTAAATGGAAAAGGCAAAGAGAAAAGCTGAATACAGCCAAGAAATTTTGAATTTGAATGGATAAATGATATAAAGTTTTTGTTCATTCTGTTAGATATGACAACTAAATAGTTTTTTTCTTTTTCCTTCCTTCTTTCTTTCTTCTTTCTTTCTTTCTTCTCTTCTTTGGAATTATTTTTTGCTTGTTGTTTTGATTTTTTTTGGAGATGGGAGTCCACAATAAATTAGGTTCCTTGTAAGTAAAAATTGGAGAAACATCAGTTTCCTGAATTTGATTGCATTTATATATTCTCTGCAAAGGGAGATACTTGAACTTTGCAAATTGTCTCCTTGCATATACTGAAAACCATCTTTTAAGTAGGGTAACTGGAAGAGCCGGCCTCAGAGGTGCGCCCACAATACTTCCTGCGTGGGGTTTTCATTCTCATTTGGTCCCCTCCCATATTGGAGATGACTGACATATAACCCACCACAATTTGCAAAGCTGTATATGGAGTGTAACTTTTAAAGCCAGGTCATAAAAGCCATGGAGGCTTCCTGCGTGTTCTACCTGGGGTCACTGACTGAGCAGGGAGGGCTGTCCCTGTGTGAAGTCTTCCGCGCAGCCCTGTAGGGGACGCCACATGGAGAGAGCTGGAGGCTCCTGCTGACTTTCTGCACTAACCAACCTGCCAGGCACAGGAATGAGTGTGTCGTCTTACAGAGACCTCAGATAAATACAGCCTCTGGCCAACATCATGATTACAGTCTCATGACAGACCCTGATGCACGGCAACTATGAGGTAACAAATGTTTTCTGTTGCTTTAAGCCACCATGTTCTGAGAAAAATTGTTACATACCAACAGATAAAAAGTCCCAAAACCAAATTCCTCAGAATGACTCAAGGTATTGTTTGTAGCAGGCTGTTTTGGAACTTGCTCTGTAGCCCAGACTTGCCTTGAACTCATGATCCTCCTGCTTCAGCCTCTTGTGTACTGGGATTTACAGGCACGTACCAGCACACCTTGCTATCTCCTCCTTTCTCTCATTCTGCCACCACTCACTGGCCATCCTGCTTTTCCTGGAACACACCAACATGTTGTCTTTGGTGGTCTCTCTGCCAGAACTACTTTTCTCCCAGATACTCTTATAACTTGCTCCTCCCACCTCCTTCAACATTTGTTTCAAATCTCGCCTCTTTCAAATGAAGCCATGCCGGGGATACAGCTCGGCAGCACAGCGCCTGCCTGGCCAGCACAAGGCCCTGAGTTCAACCGCTGGCACCAAAAATAAAATAAATAAATAAAGCCCAAGTGAAGCCCTTCTCCTCAGCCGGCAGTTCTGCCCCTCTCTGCTGGGCCTGGCTCACCAGCAGCGTACTTCTCTTTTCCTCCTCTCTCCCTTATCATCAGCTCCATGAGAACAAAGGTTTTTTGTGGGTTCTCTTCATTGCTTCCTAAGGGTCCAGAATAGTGTTTAGCACATAGGAGGCTCTCAATGATTTCTCAGATGAGGGAAAAATGAGTTCATGTAGTTAACTTAAAACACTAAACATACCGTCTGGTTTCCTTGTAGAAAAAATTTAAAAGTGTGCTATGTTATAGGAAGACCTTCTAGACCTTGTTGAGGTCTGGGGGAGTCCACACTTATCATTCCAGGGAATAGTTACTGGAATTCCAAAATGTAATTCCAATGGACCACTTCCAGTGCAATCATGGCAAGAATAAAGACACTAAGGCATATTTGTATGTGGGGAGCCAAGGGGCCCTAAGTCGAGCTAGAACAATGGCCGATTAGAACAAAGGCCTTGATCCAAGGTGTTATTAATTCCTGAAGGGGGAGTGGCTCAGGGATGAATGCCTGAGAGAAAGGTAGGAAGTGTGTAAGAGCTGTGAGCTAGGCTAGATAGGGGGTCTGATAGCATCTCTGCAATGTGCAGCAAGAGAGATATGCAGAAAGAGTAATCTGCATATCACAGATTAAGTGTCTCCTGTTTGGGGATTGGTGCTTCAGCTCTAATGTATAATCTTCCTGCCCTTCCTAAAATGTGGTGGCCTCTTACTTGAGGCTCAATCCCAGCCCTCAGTATGTGACAGCACAGCACCACTCAGCCTAGCTCACGCTTACTAGTTGGGAGCTGTAGGCGGGACATCACTGACTTGACCCATTGCTTGAACACCTAGGCTAGATCTGTTTGCATTGCTTAAAGCCAGCTGTGGGGATAAAGAAACGTCCTAGTCAGCTATGCACATATCAATACATGGAAACGGAAACAGGTTTAGCCAAAATGGAGCCAAATGTTCTTTCAAGGAGAGCCATGCTGGTGGTCCTCCACAGTAGTTCTTAGGATGAAACAAGAACTGCCATCTGGAAAGATCCAGTACTGACATTTTTCTGCCTTGCCATCCTGAGTGCTGTCATCAAACTCATCTTTGAGTTGTGAGGAGTAGACATCCACTCTGGCAGACAAGGACAAAGCCAGTACTTACCAAAGGTTGCAGAGGACTCCAGGGAAATCCCAAGGCACAAAGTCCCTGTGGGCATCAAGGGAACTAACCACCAACAGACACTAAAACACTCTCTCTGGTTCTTGGGGCCTTGGGAATGTCCTCCTGTCTACCTCCACTTCCTGACTTCATCTGTTCCAATCTGCCCTCTGCTGAGAGCTTTCTTTTGCTCATTTATTAGTTCCCCTCTAGTCATCATGTCTGCCTTGGGATTACCAGGGTTTTCTGTCTCACAGGCCCAAACTTTCACTGACCAATTCACAGCTCCTAGAAGACTGATTATGCCAGTACAGGCCAGGAATCCTGGACAAGGTCATAATTCCACATGAGTGTGCTAGAGCTACCATAAAGTACCAAAAGCTGAGTGGTTCAAGCAATAGACAACTGTTTTTTAATCTCTTCATTCTGAAGGCTGACATATGAGACTAAGGTATTGGCAAATTTAATTCCTGCTAGGAGGGAGACTTTACTCCTTGATTCTCTCCTAGCTTTTAATGGGTTTTTCGCAGTCTTTGCTTTCCTTGGCTTCTACAGCAGCTGCTTGATCTCTGTCTTCATCTTCACATGGCATTCCTTCTGTGTTTATCTCTGCCCAATTTTCATTCTTTATAAAGGCTCCTGGGTGCTAATCAAGCTCCAGATACCATGGGGGGAATGGCAAGGAGTAAAGAAAGACAAAAGACAATATTCAAGGTACAAGTGGACCAGGAGGAACCCACGTCTAGAGGACAGGCACAACAATCTCTGAAGTTGACCCACTTTTATTAGCAAGTGAGAACCACAGGGAAAGGGCTCATGTACCTTTTGTGGAACAGCAAGTGCAGTAAATGGGGAACAATTTAATGTAGAACGCGTCTTTCTCCATATCTAACAACTTTTTTTTGTGGTACTGGGGATCGAACTCAGGACCCCGGGGCTTGCTAGGCAAGCGCTTATTCCACTGTTTCTCCATATCTATACATGTGCATTCTTAGCAGATGCTATCTCTCCTTAGGAATGCTGTAAGTTAGGAGCCTTCTTTGTGCAGCCAGGAAGCACGCGGCCTTTTGCATACTTCTCTGTGCCCAAAGGTCACACTGGTCTCAGCAGGCTCCAGTGACATAGGATTAGTCCCAGTGACAAAGGATTAGCCTGGTCTCCAACAGACTCCCGTGACATAGGACTAGCCCCAGCATCACCTCTTCTTCACTTACCCTTATTTCCAAACAAGGTCACATTCACAGGAACTGAGGGTTAGGACTTCAGCATCTTTTGTGGGAACACAATTCAACCCATGACAGTCTCACTGAAATAACCATCACTTTTGTACCTTCAAGTAGCTATGAGTAGTGGAAGTAATGACACTTGTCTAGCATCAAGGTTGTTTCCAATATTTTTTCTTCACAACAAGAGTCACACAGCATAATTTTCCTCTGCTATATTATGAAAAATTTTCCGTATCAAGCAATGTGTCTGAATGCCTGCATAGTATTGCCCTATGTGAAAATATAATTTATTTAAGCAATCCTTAATTGCTAGATTTCTTTGAATTTTTTGGTATTATTATTCTGGGTAATACTGAAGTAAATATCTTTGTTTCTAAATTATTTTCTTATAATAAACTCCTGCAAGTGAAATGAGAGGATCAAAGAATATAACATTTAACAAGGTTTTGATCATACATTATCAAGCGTATTTCAGGATGTTTGTTGAGAATGTCTGTCTCCCAGCCTCTTTGCCAGTATCTAGTAATTTTTGGTTAGCCTGAGTTGAAGAGATTTAAAAATATCTTGTAGGGGTTTTCATTTTTATTTTTGGAAAGAGTAAATTTTCCTCCATGTTTATTAGTACATTTTTTTGCTTAAAAAATTGCTTATTCATTTGTTTTGTCTAATTTTTCTATCGAATTTTTTTTCTTATTCATATGCACTAATTCTCTACCTTATGGGTATGAACCTCTTATATATTATAGCTGTTTATTTAATGGTGTAAGTTCATGAAATTGTTGGAATCAAAATGGAGTCACCTTTGTCAGACCATGCTAAACAGAACCAGAAGGCCACAAAGGAAAGGTCCTCCTCAGCCTACCATTTGCTTCACAGCAGGAGCTAGCACAAGAAAATGCATCCAACTGCAGCCTGCTGCATGAGTCAAGGACAGCTAACCTTATGTACAATGATACTCTCCCAATACACTGTTTCCATTAGTGTACTGACATCAGCTCTGGTGACAAACCTCTGTTACCAACGATCTCTTTGTCTCAGAACAATTTATATAACCCTCCTCATTTTGTCTGTGAGAACCCTAGCTTTCTTTGGCCTCCTAGGTTAAGCCTATAGCACCCTACATGGTATTCCATGGCACAAGTCCCCTAGATTACAATCTTCTGCCACTGACCCCTGAATAAACTTTTTTCTCTAGATAGCCTGTCTCTGAATTTCATTTTAGGTTGACAAATTGTTTGTTTGTTTGTTTGTTTGTTTGTTACAATTTTTATTGAGACAGAGTCTATTTATGTAGTCCAGGCTTGACTTGAACTCATTATGTAGTCTAGCCTGGCCTCAGACTCACAGTCTTCCTGCTTTCTGAATGCTGGGGTTACACTATGCCCAGCTCTATAATGGTTTCCAAAATACAGAATTTTAAGTTCTATCAACATGTGACTTTCTGGCTTCTTTCAAGAGTTTCACCATTCTTAGAGGAGAAGAATCATCATGGATATTTTCTTTTACTTTTGCTCCCCCATCTTTAATTTTAATTAAAAAATTTTTTTTTGTTTTTTTGAGATAGTGTCTCACTATGCAGTCTGGCTGGTCTTGAACTCACTATGCACCTCAGGCTGGCCTCGAACACACAGCAATCCTCCTGCCTCAGCCACCTGAGTGCTGGGATTACAGGCATGCACACCATTCCTGGCTTCCCCTAATTTTTTTTTAACATTAAAAATATTGATGGGTATACTCTTATTGCCTCTGTTACATTAAATGATGGCTGCAAATTCTTTGCAACTCTATCCTTTAAGAGTCTACTTCCTTCCTCTTGAAACTGAGATGTGGCTTAGTACCTTGACTGACTAACAAAATATAATAGGTCTAATGTCCTGGGAATTCTGAAGTTAGTCCATAGTGTCTGTGTAATAAGCCTGACTACTTTAAGCTACTGCGCTGGAGGGGTTATGTGCAAGCCCTTGACCATCCCAGCTGAGCCCAGAATTTCAGCTGTACGTACCAAGTCATCAGAAATGTGAGGGACGCCATCTTGGACTCACCACTCCAGCCTATCTCCCAGCTGAGTATGACTAAGAGGAACAGAAGAGTCAGCCAGCTGAGTTCTGCCCAAATTCTTGACCCATAAATTCATCTGATGTAATATATATAATTATCGTTTTAGGACATTAAACCTTAGTATAGTTTGTTACATAACAATGATCAAATGGAATGCTACCTTTTGCCTAACGTATTATAACATAGTTGTAATACTCTGTGAGGTACACTAGAGTTGCAGGAAATGGGAGACTCAAGAGCTTCAACAGGCATATCCTCATCAGCTGATAATGACTGATACTGTTAGATACAGCAGGGTTTATAGTTGATATATACTTTGAGGCAGAGCAAAAAGGCAAATCATCCCTAACTCCAACAGATTTTGAGAAAAAAATCTTTCTTTTTATAATTTAAACCCATGGAACATTTTTAATGTGCCATATGCAGAATTAAGTCTTTGAAACTGATTTTCCTCATTTACTCTTCAACAGACTCACTGTAAGTAGATGTTGTGACTGTCTCCATTTTGTAGAGAAGAAAATGAAGGCCTTGAGAAGTTCAATAATATGCCTAGGATTCCAGGCTAGAACTGGAGCTTGAATCCCGACGTCTGAGCTGTCTACTTTTGTCAACCTCTGAACAAGTGTGATGCTCCCATATTGTTTTGCAGAAAGTGCACCTTTTTGCCAAGGGACGGATCTGGAACCCTCTTACCCATCAGCTCCCACCACATAAGTGTCCAACTCTGTGAGACCTGAGGGTTGAGCCAGAAACTCTTGAGACTTATAAACCTGTTCCTAAAACCGAGCTGTGGACTTGGCAACATGAAGGATGCACAGGAAAGCAAGCAGTCCTGCCACATCCAGGACACAGGGGACTCTGGTTCCAGATGCCTGCAGGGACAGGACAGTCACTTAGAAGAAAAGGCCTCTGGAGGAGGAATCACGTCTAACCCTTCTCTGTCCCTAGGCCCAGTACAATCCCAAGCATGTCTGACATATAAGAGGAAACACATCAAATTGCAGTGACCTGAGCTGAGGCTTGACCTCTGAGAGCCTCAAACCATTTTAAAGAGCTTCCCAGGGTACTTCACCACACATGTCTGGGAACAAGGTCATGAGGGTATTGCTCGCCACCTTGTGGGGGAGACACTGCCTCATCCATGACCCTTTTGACAGTTTTGCGGGGTACAGCTGCCCTCTTACTGCCTCTGATTCTATTTCCCTGGCCTCAAAGGAGTGGGTGCTGCTCACTGCTCTGCTGCTTGGGCCCGACCAGGTGTCAGTCTTTTGTCTCAGCCATTACAGTGCCAGTGAGGCCTGGCTGAAATTTTAAAAAGAATCTTCTCTCAGTCAGGGGTTAGCAGAAGGTATTTATAAAAGCTGAGCATTGCCAAAATCTCTTTCTTCACATCAGATCCAACCTCAGGGTCTATTTCATAGTCTGACTTCCAGATGCCCACATGTGACAACAGATAGCCCTTCTGTCGCCCTAATGTCTTCTCATCCTGGAAATATCCCAGGGCTCTCTTGGCCTTGAGGTGCCAGCTGAAGAGAAGCCCTGCTTTGGGGAAAATTTTCCACTTTCTATCTTTATGGCCAGCGTTAAATTAAATTCCTGCCAGGGTGACTGACAATGAGAGCATCCATTTGCTTCAAGGGCAAGCCACCCCCTTCCAAGGTATGTCTGCCTCAGATAAGACAATCACAAACCATTTGACATTAATCAGTCCCTTCAGCTGAATTCTCTAGTCTTATCCATATGCACCTTGCTAATGAGTGAAAGAATGACCTGACCCAAATTAAGGTACCACCTAGATTCCACCTGACAAGCCCTATGCCAACTAACTATCTTCTTAAGTATTCAGAGAGCTTCCCCTTCACATCAGAGCTTATAAATTCTCAGCACAACCCCCAAGCCCATCAACAGTATTCTCCCCTCCTCTAGCCATTGTGTGCTCCCCAAGCCCAAGATCATTAATCACTCTGCTGCTTGGTAGGCCCTTCCTGTCAGCAACTGCTCCCCTCTGACCCACTCTGCCAGTCTCTCTCCCTTGCTCCAGCCTCTGACAGAGCACAGCCAAGGCTTCCACCTGTTGGAGTGGGGTGGACAAAACCAGTCATCAGGGTTGTGAAACTCCCTCACACCCTCCCACGCCTCCTAGTATTTCATTTCTCTATTTCTCAATTGCATGCCAGGCCCTGATGCATCTGGTTTTTAGATTTTTTTCTGGGATTGCTCAAGGGGTAAGAAGAAGCAGGGAAGAACTTGGGGAGAAATGACGACACTTCAATGGGGCCTGCTGAGATTTGAGAGCACCGTGATATCTCACTGCCCCATGCATGTGGAAAAGCTCTCCAGCTAGGACCCAGATTCCCACAGCGGGAAAGAAGCCAAACCTAAATCGGGCTGCAGGAGAGAGGCAGAATCTGCTGCTTTACTTACAGGCCCACTGTCTTATTTTCTCTGAAGGCTTCTGCCAAATTTCTTCAAGGCCCTGGTCACAGGGGCATGAATGAATTGAGTGACTGGTATCTCAACAGGAGGCAAAATTGTAGAGCAGGCCACTCCTGTCTTCCCTGGGCTTCTGGCTGTATTAGCATTTTATGCTAAAAGGGGCACACTGGAGGGCCTCCTTTCTATTCCCCAGAAACCTGCTTTAATGGTAACCTGCTGGGGAACATGTCCCCTCCTTTGTCATCTAAAAACCGTAGCAACTTAAATGGTAGGAATTGCAGGCCTGATAAGAAAGGAGGGTGTCCTAGGCAGGTGGGTAGTGGAGATATTTTTAGGCAGGCAGAGCCTCGGAGAACCCATCAAATCAGAGAGGCTCACCCACTCCACCTGTGTGTCAGCCTTAAATTTAGATTGAATTTTTGGTGGCACAAAAGATTCTATGCCTTCTGCCACTGGGAGGGCCCATTCTCCTATTGTGCTGTCTCTAGTTATTCTGCCCTTCCAGCATCCAGCTGGCTTTACTCAGGCTGAAGGACAGCAGGCTGGTAGGCCAGGCTCTCTGGACTGTCCATCTGTGCCTGCTGAGAATAGTGGTTCTGCTTTCTTGGGCCAAAGACACAGCTATTCCTGAAAGAAGATTTTAAAGCATGTTTTCTCTAGATGCCACTACCTGGGACCATTTGGATGCTAGGATAGTAACTTCTAGAAGTTCAGGAAAACTGGCACAAATCTTTAGTCTCTGCATGGACCATTCAGAAATTGAGACACCACCCCCCCCATATCATACTGGGGAGGTGAGGGAGGCTGAGCAGGGACAGGCTTGTCAGGAGGCATGGCTTCTGGCCTTGGCTCTGCCGCTCCAACTACGTGAACTTGCAGATCCCGTCTCTCTTTGTGCTTCCATTTTCTATTTTGTAAGATGAGAAATTTGAAAAAGATGTATATAAAAAAGAAAAAGATGTATGTAAGTTTCCTTTGAATTCTTTACTTTTATGGATCCAATATGATCTAACATGATCAAGTAATCTATATAGAACATACAGGTGATACCTACAATGATTCAGTGGAGTTAGAGATTGTGACAAGTGGCCAAACTTGTTCCCATACTTCCATTAATTTTATTAATACTCTAAGATAAAAGATTTTGTTATATTTAGGAAAGGAAGGGAGGGGGATTGGGTAGTGCTTCATTCACTTTGTTTGCCAGTAGAGACACAGCCACAGGGTTCAGATTAATTTGAGTGTACTAGAATGCAAAGGGCTTATATCTCTTGCTTGCTCTGAGATGTCTTTCTTCTGCTGGGGGCTTTATTCCTATTCCATCTGTATCAGTTAGATCACTTTTTATTCCAAAGGACAGAAACCCCAACTCTAATGGACTAAGCAAAGCAAATGTGTTGCCTCTTATATCTGAGCTATTGTCACTCAGATGTATTTCTCATCTCTCTCCTCAGCTCTGCATCTCTCTGTTTTCTCAAGTTTTAGATAGACACTTCCTTTGTGATTAGCAGAGAACTTGGAGAAACTCCCAGGGCTGTATACATTCATATTGAAGTCTATGTCAGTTAGGATAACTTGAGCTTCAAACAACAGAAAATCTGAATCAGAGTAACTTAAACACTAAGGGCATGTTTCACTTCATACAACAGGAAATCCCACATGGAGTGAGATCTAGGGTGGTTAATTCAGGGCCTCAGCAGTAGCATCACGGCACTGGGTTTTCCCCACCACTTCACTTTCTGGTGTCAGGTCTTCTCTCAGGATGGCTTCTCAGTGGTCACACAATGGCTGCTGAGATTCTGAGTGTCACATCAGACACTGCAATGTGCTGAAGAAGTACGAGTATATTTTCCTTTGGCTCTTGATAGAGAACAAAGGAAATCCCAGAAACTCCTGGAAAACATCTCATATCTCATGGGATGGAGCTGTGTCACACGCCCATTTCTCAAGCAAACGCAGAAAAGTGAGATAAAATTTCAATGGTTACCTCTGGCCACTACTTCTCAGCAAAGGGAGATGTTACTCCATTGGAGCCATTTGTCCATACTCAGGATCACTTTCTGTCATCTGAAACATGGCCCCAGTGCTGCTGGCATTTAGTGCATGGAGGACAGGGATGCTGATCAATGTCAATAGCCCTGAGGTTGGAAACCCTGGCTTGGCTAATTACCCAGGACAGAGGGGCTGGTGGAGGGCCAACCATCCACAATGTCTTCTACAGTGTCTAATCTGGGGAAAAACATGGTCTGTGTGCCAGCATTTCTAGCTAAACTGCACTATATTTTACTGGCTCTGACTGCATCACATGTCCACTCCTGAACTAATTATTATGTACAGGAAAACAGATTGTAATGTTTGCCTTAAGACTTGGTCACATGTTCCACCTCTGAGCCAGGCTGGGTCAATTCTATGAGCTGAGGGTGATGAAGAAAGGGTGATACCCTAGAAAGAACCAAAAATAGCAATTAAGGTAAGGAGAACAGGCACTGGGCAGCCAAAACATCAACAAGGAAAACTCAGTCCTTTCTCTGAGAGATTATGGGCAAGAACTGTGTTTGTACTTGTACTCAAAATAGCAGAAGCAGTAGCAAGAGGACCTTCTGGGAACATCGGGCCTGGTGCCTGGGAATTGCTCATTTCACACGGTGGGGAGTGGTGCTGTGGCTTTAATTTCCTCCACTTGGGCAGCACTTTTCACCTAAGTAGATGCTCAGTTGACCTAGAGAAGTAAAAGCAGGAGGATCAGAGGAGGGGGAGGAGGCAGCTATAAGAAGAATGAGAGCTCGGGAGAGCTCGGGTACAGCTGTACCATTTGTTTCCAGCCCAACTGACTTCTCTGCCTTAAAAGCTGAAACTCTATGACCCAGAGATTCAGAGCCCTTAGTTCTGTGGCTTTCAGCTAGGTTTGGCCAGTGGGTGGTGACATCATCAGGCCTACAAGGAGGGGGGAATAAGACAGGAATGGTTACTTTTCTTGTTTTCTCCCTGATTTGTCACAGTTTCAGCAGTGGTGACATCACACTATAACTAGTGCTTCCAACAGGCAGTTCTCCAAAACATCACTTCCTCCTTCTGCTCTAAATGTGATATTAAGCCCCTGATGGTACCTTCCTAGATGACTCAATATTGCCCACTGGTTGGTTTAATACTACCCACACATTAAGTAAATAGTTTCTTTATTAGAAAGTCTCTAGGGGCTGGGGATATAGCTCAGTGGAATAAGCGCTTGCCTAGCAAGCGCAGGGTCCTGAGTTCGATACCCAGTACCGCAAAAAAAAAAAAAAAAAGTCTCTAAGTTCTCCTGTCATTTGATTCTTGTAAGGATCTTGGCTGGTGCAACAGGCAGGTGGCAGGCAAAGAATCACTCATGCTTGATTGTCATGACAGGGAACTACATGCCTTGATCACACCCAGTGATGTGATTATGAGTCTAATGACCATTCACACCTGTTCTTTAGGACCTAGCCTTTTTGGGATTCTCCTGATGGATTTTAGAGTTCTTCATCTCTTCTTTTTCCAATCCCTGCCAATCTCTTCTCCCTATTATTTAAGCAAGCAAAAAGTGTAACAGTGCTATATTCGGTGATAGTGTCTTTCATTTCTTGTAAACTTATAATATGCCAGACACTGTACCAAACACTTCATATCTTTTATTTCACTGACCCTCACAATAAACTATTGTGAAGATACTATTGCTTTTCTTATTTTATAGACAACAGAATTGAAGCTCAGAGAAGTAATTAACTTGCCTAAGATCAAATAGCTAGTAAGTACCTAAGGTAATTAACACCAGTAGTCACCAATATTTTCTATTCTTTCTTTTCCTGGATTCTATTCTTTCTTTTCTTTCTTTCCTTTTTCTATTCTTTCTTTTCCATGGAAAACTCTATTTCTCAGCTTTCCTTGCAATTGGGTAGGGTCTTATGATTAGTTTTGCCATTGTGTTATGACTTCAAATGATAAGGCATATGACTAGCAGGCATGTGAGGTGTTAATGCTTCATTTCTGCGCCATAAAAGTCATGGAAATGTATACTAAAATGGAGGTTCCATGAGAGGAAAGAAAGATGATTTTTGAGCCATAAACAAAGGTCACTTCCTGTGGAGTCACTTGGACCCACACTGACTTGGTACAGAAGCAAATTAAATTTTTATTGTGTTAAAAACCTGAAAATCTGGTACTGTTTGTTACTACAGCAAAATGCAACCTATCCTTATGGAAACATTGAAGGAATTTGGATCTTTATAAACCATAAATCAGTGTCTCTTTTAAATTTTTTGTGAGTTTTTTTTTTTTTTTTTTTTGTAACACAGCCTTACTATGTATCCAAGGCTGGCCTCAACCTTATATTCCTCCTGCCTCAGCTTCTAAGTGCTGGGATTACAGGCACATGCCATTGTATCTGGCTAAGTATCTTTAACTATTGAGCAATACTACTTCTATTCGCCTTTTTTACCAAAAGAAATGCCTTGAAAAGTGTGGCCTTAGAAAGGTGAAAGAAAATGATAAAAGAAAATACTATTTATAAGGACTATTATTAGAGAAAGAACAGAAGTTAGGAAAGGGTTTAAAAGGAAATCCTGCTTGTCTTTCCTTTGCTCCTCATATCAGTAAAAAATAAAGAACACCTTAAAAAGGCATCTATAGAAAAATAGTTATAGATAGGGCCCCCTGGACTTTTGCTCTTGGCCAGGGAATTAATTGTGGCTGAAAATAGTTTTGTAGCCATCTCTAGAGAAGTGTAATTGGGAATATTGTCTGCTTTGGAAGAGATTGTCAAGCCACAGCCCTTCTGAAAGCAGGACAGGACCTTCATGTGGGTCATCACCTGACAGCATGGTTATCTTTTCTTTGATTCAACAGGATAACTGGTTCATTTAAGACTGTTTATTAAACTTAGCTACCTGCTTCTTTCAGACCTCTCTCTCCTACTACTCTCATATCCCAAGGACTAACAGACCAGATCTTTGTATATAAATTTGGAAAGAACCCAGTCAATGAAACCAGTATCCATAGTACCAAAAGGCACGTAGTATAATAAATTACACAAGGTTACCAAGAAATTTGAATTTAAAGGGATTACATAGGAAACCAAGAGGCTTAAATGGTTTCTGATACTTTTTTTTGAGACAGGGTCTCTCTCTTTAATTAGGCTGGCCTTGAACTCACTATGCAGCCCTGGCTGGCCTCAAACTTGCAGCAATCCTCCTATCTCAGCCTCCTCCGGGCTAGTCTTATAGGTGTGTGTTGCTACACCCAGCTTGATTTCTTATTCTTGAATGAAAAGGAAAATACTTTCATAGAAAGAAAAGATTTGAGACAGAAGTCTAAGATGTGATATTTCTCACGTATACGTATACCTATGAAGAAGAACGTGGAGTATCCAGTCCTACCCTGAACATAAGTACATGGATCCTTAAACTGGGAACAGCTATGAGAGAAGTTGCTAATTAGCATCATATTTACAAATTTATTGTCAACTATAATTACTTGTTTATTAGAACAGAGGCTTCCATGTTTATTACAGTCATTACGGTCTGTCAGTAAGAGATAATGTGCAAATTGCACAAATATGGCCTGCCCTAGCTAGGACCAACTCTCAGTGATAATGCTCAGAGAAGTAACTGCCAAAAAAGTAGGGGTTTTATTTTCACTCACATGGAGTTATCCTACCAAGTAGAACTGCACACCTTTTCCAAAGCAAGGAATTTGCAATAAGTTCCATATTTAGCACTAACCCAGTGTTTCTCCCCAGTGATGTTATTCCCAGGTACGAAGGAACTTACTTGGTATATGTGTTCTCATTTCACCCAACTCTCTAATGTAGGAATGAACGATCTCATTTTCTAGATAAGGAAACTAAGGGTCTAATAGGGCAAGTGACTTGTGCTGGGGACTGTATGTAAGATCCAGATCCAGATCTATCCCTTGCCTATGGTATACACACTCACTCTACCCATGCGTTCTGCATAAGTGGGTTGGAAGAGAATACTGGCTGGGCCCATTGCCTTAGTGTACACAACTGGAACATATACATCAGGGGGACTTTCTGGGAGAGCTAAAATTAGGAAGTTGAGTGTCTAGATTAGGAAACAAGAGCCACAACAACCTGTCAAGGTGAGGCAGCTGGTGATGTGAAGAAGAAAAAAGGCTATTTTCTGACAAAATTAGAAAACATGATGCCTCGCTGGGAAATTAGACGGCTAAAATCTATTGGTTTGGCTATTGTGGATGTAGCTGGATAACCAGGACATTAAAAACCACTAGATAGGCCTCCGATTACATTTAATCCTTTTTGCTTTTACAGATGTTTTGGGGAGCAGCGGCTGTGGCCCATAACTGGTGATGTGCCTTAAGCGGCCTCTCAGTGCATCTGCACCAGTAGGTAGGAGTGGCCGTGTTCATAATGTAAGCAGCTGGCTGTCATTGAGCATCATGTGCCAAATACCATGCGAAGTGCTTTATGTTAATTTTCTCATTTAATCTATCAGGCTGCTTCATTCTGTTTGTAGATGAGGAAACAAGCACAGAGGCGTTGAATTGGCCAAGGTGACACAGTCATGTACCATCAAAATCAAGACTCAGTGTTCTACTTTGAGTTCTGAAATGGCTCTTAAACGCTGAGTACTCTTTATTACTCTGGCCTTGGTGTATGAGATGATGTCAAGGATTTCAAAGGATGACTTCTTTTCCTTACAATTTTATATTGAGTTGTTTACTTATATAGCATAGAGTGCATGTTCATGTTTTTTTTTATTTTGGCGGCACCGAGGATAGAACTCAGGACCTTGCACTTGCCAGGCAAGTGCTTATTCCACTGAGCTATATCCCCAGCCTAAACATTTTCCTTGTTTTTTTTTTTGGCGGTACTGGGGATTGAACTCAGGACCCTGTGAGTGCATGAATCTTAGGTAGTTTAATAGATTTTTAGACAATTACATATCCTTATAATAGTTTTCTATTTTAAAAACTATAGCTAACATAAAAAAATAAAATGATAAATCTTATGGGAAATGCAGTTACAATTTTTTAATCTCCAGATAATATTATTTAAATTATAATCATATAGCATGCACATGTGTGGTATTACATACAATTCCTGTTGTAATTTACAGAATTCAAGTCTTCTTTATCTTGGATGGTGTATGAGTTCAGCTATTCAGGGTATACATGATGCATAAACCAGAACATTACTGAACTTTCTTTGTGTTTATATTAATTTTGCTTCATATCTCAGGCATAGATAAATTTTTGTGCTCTCTGTATTAGGGGAGACCAGACACATCCTGTGAATTTCCCAGGAGAAGAGGTTATATAAATTCAAGGTTTTATTATTATGTAAGTATCTAAAAATCAATATTTCTATCTGTCTGGGTATTGATCTACATGTGCACATTGAACAGCCATTTAAAACAGGCTTTTTAAAGCTACGCTGCATTAAGTAGGTCCTCTGCTACAATGGGTCATGTGCATATCACTGATGTTTATAGGATGTGGATATTATTGTACACGTGAGCTAGTGAAGTCTGCAGTAAATACAGATTACATCTTAATTAAGGAGTGCAGATGTATGAGTAATTCCATCCATAGTCACATGTCACTCCAACAAGATATGTCATCAGCGAGGAATGGTCTCTGGAGGGCTTTGACCCCATGAAGGAGAAAAGCCCTCACACTCTGGGACCACTTGTGGAGTGGACTCATCAAAGGAGCAATGGGAAACAACAGCTGGGCCACCCTCCTTCGTCACTGACTGTGAGCAGGCAACTGCCCTCGCAGCACAATCGAGAATCCTGTCCACTGCAGGCTTATTGAATATTTAATAATAGCATTTGCCTTCCCAGAAAAAGAGCTCAGAGAGCCTACACAATTGTGGGCATTGGAGGTGGGCAGCAGGGCTTGTACTGATACAAACAGGCTGGCCAGACAAGTCTCTCCAGGAATATCACCAAAGTGGAGGCTACAGAGATGAATCTTGGCTGGGATGCAACCGGGAGAGGAGGATGTGGGTGGTTTCAAGCACCAGTCAAGGTCTGGGGATATAGTTCAGTGGCATAAGTACCTGCCTGGCAAGCACAAGGTTCTCAGTTTGATTCCTGATACTAACAAAACAAATCAAACACCAGTCAAGAGGCTTAGACAGGAAGAGGATGTGCTGAGCTGTTATCAAGTGACCATGATGTTTGGTGAGATGGAAATCAGAAACTTATTTTCTACTCAACTATAAGTGCCTGGCTCAAATTCAGGTTACCGCACTGTGTTCTATGGAATGGTAAAGCAAGAAGGAACCACTTAGCTCTTTCGATCCTTAGCAAGTATATTACTGATCAGGAAACTGAGGCCCTGGTCATAATCCCTGGAGTCATTCAGCTGAATGAACAAATCTCTATTTGGCACTTTTTCCATTTCACTAGGTTGTCTCTTGTTGATACTGATTGGGAAATTGCTCTTTTGTTCTTAGAGGAACTGTTAAACATGGCAGAAGAGTGGCTTGCCCCTCCCTCATGATGGCTAATAACTGGAGGGTGGGATCTCAGCTCTGAGCTGTATCTTCTAAGTTAGTATTCTGAAAATCAGAGAAGTTCCACCTGTCTCAGTATCACACAAGGTACCAGTGAAAAGTGCATATCCTAGATTCTACACTAGACACATTAACTCAGAGGTGAGAGAAAACTACTTCTAACAAGCACTACATGTGTTGGATCTTTAAGACACATTCTTGGTTCACGAGTTCAAGCTCACCCATTAGGCACACCAAAGTGGCTTCACTGTACCAAATTCTCACATTTATATTCATGAATAATCAAGTCTTTTTTCTGAATTCAGGCCAGAGTGTCTTGAGGCATAGAAAGCATGGGCACAGTGATTGATATTCTGAATGTCCTCATGTACGTGTTATAATTGCTGTGTAACAAACTAGTGCTACATTCATTCACAGACATTTTCCTTTTCACTAGAAACTCCTTGAGAAGGATGGGATAGCATAATATGAGTCAGAAATAGAAGAGGAAAATTTACCCCTTATCAATGGTTCAGTGAAAAGCTTGGACAAGAAGGCTGAGAATATTGGTTAAGATGAGATTATTCTATTGCTGTGGATTCTTATGATCCATAACTAAAAGAAGACTAGACTTAGAGTAATAATGACCGGGCTGGGGATATAGCTCAGTGGAATAAGCGCCTGCCTAGCAAGCGCAGGGTCCTGAGTTCAATCCCCAGTACCGCCAAAAAAAAAAAAAAAAAAGAAAATGAAATACCATTTGAAAAAAAAAAAAAGAGTAATAATGACCATGGGTATGGTGCATATAACCCAGTCAACAAATATTTAGTGAGCACTTACTATGCCCCATCACTGATCTAGGCACATGGCATCAAAACAAATTCTCTGCTCTCACTAAATTTAAATTCTAGAAAAGAACTGGAAGAAAATGGTGCAACATTCTATTTTCCTGTTTAGAATAGCTTCTCTCTCTCTCTCTCCCTCTTTTTTTCTCTCTCCCTCTCTCCTTCCTTCTTTTTTTTCTTTCTTTTTTTTTTGTTGAGGAGTTTTTTGTTGTTGTTGTTATTTTTTGAGACAGAGGCTTGCTACATAATTTAGGTTGGTCTTGAACTTATTACATTGCCCAGGCTGGCTCAAGCTCACAGTGATTCTTCTGCCTCAGCCTTCTGAGTGCTGAGATTACAAGTGTATACCACCATGCCAGGCTGGAATGTTTAGTGATTATGAAGTTATTTGGATTTTGGTGTCCACCATGCCCTCAAGGTTCCATGAAGGTTTCCCCAAACTTTATCTCTTCCAGTGTTTGCAGGCTGATATATGTTCAAAAGGGATTATCTCTATATGTGTGTTGGACATAAGGGCTATGATGGTACATCAAGGATTAAAAATAACTACCTTTTTCTCATAGTTTCTGCAGGTTAGGAACTCAGGCACAGCCAAGGTGACTTCATGAGACCACAGTCAAGATGTGGGCCAGGGCTACAATTATCTCAAGACTCAACATGAAAAGGATCACTCACATCCTTGTTGGCAAGATTCAGTTCCTTGTGGGCTGTTGAACTAAGAGCTTTGGCTCCTTACTGGCTGTTGGATAGAGGCTTTCCTCTGTCCCTCTATAGGTCAGCCTACCACATGATGGATGATATCAGTCAGAGTGAGCAAGTGAGAACCAGAAAGAGCACAAGTAAAAGGGAAGTCACAGTCCTTTGCAGTCTAAACTCCGATGTGACATCCCATCACTGTATTCTGTTTACCAGAAATAAGTTATTGTAATTGAGGCACAATCACATTAAAGTAGAGGGGATTACCTTAGGGCATGAATGGAAGCCAGGGACTGTTGGACATTTTAGAAGCTCTGTATCACACCTTAGCCTGAATTCTGGACTGTCTTTTGACATGGAACACAGGATGGCAGACAAATAAATATGTAGGAGTCCATGTGGCACCTGGAAGCTTAATTAACAAGGCAGTGTTGCATAGTAAGAAGAGTAGACACTGGGTTTAGAGAAGCTTCCATTAGAATCTCACCTCTGGCTGGGCATGGTAGTGCACACCTGTAATTCCAGTGCTCTCAGAAACTAAGACCAAAGGATTGCAAGTTTGAGCCCAGCCTGGACAACTCAGAGACTAAGGAAGACCTTATCTCAAAATAAAGAAAGCTTAAAAGGGCTGGAGATGTAGTTCAAAAGCAAAACAGCGCAACACTTCACCTTTGTTCTTCACCAATTGCATGACTTCAGCCTTAGTTTTTTCAACTATCAATTTTCTTATTCAGAAGAATTTGAAAAATAAGACCTATGATGTACTGTGTTTTGAGGTGCAAAAAGTCACTTGGATAAGGTATGTGTCAAAATATAGATTCCCAGGTTGCTCCCTGAGCAACTCTTATTCAGCAGACTTGCAATAACACCTAAGAATTTCTATTTATCCAGATACCTCTAAGTACATATGAACAGGGTGTGTGGCCCAGTACGTGGTAGCTGCTGTTGATTTGCATATCAATTATACTTCTGCAACTGTTGAGGAGCTATATGTCTAAAGAGACTCACTGGGGCAGAACAAAATCTGGGGAAACAAACTACACTGAAGACTAGAAGACATATGAATTCTAGCTTTATTTGACACTTACTTTGCTTTGGGATCTTAGGTTCAGAACTATCTAACAGTTCTAAACCTCATTTTTTATTTTCAAGTCTTTATAAAATTCCCTGTACCTTTGAGATAAAGAAGCGAGAACATCCAGCCTAGAATCCCTGATTGGACAATCAAGAGCAATTGCCTCCATAGTGAATCTTTGCTGAATCTCTGGGTCTCCTAAAATTTCCACCTGTAGACTATTCCTTAGAGCCTCTCATTCCTCTACTGTTCTTCTAATTCATATAGCCCCAGCACCTCTGTATGTAATGAAATATATCTGAAAACAACCTCATTTAAAAGAATAAATCTATTAGGGAGCTGAGAACTTTCTGGCATGAAATGAAAAATATTGATTACTTCCCCCCTGTTAGCAATAAAATCCCATCCAGTTAATTAACCTGCTCAGTGATAAAGTTTATTTTTGCCCTTCACCTTCAACTCCAAATCTTTAAAACCATTAACATGAGTACCTGGTCAGCGAGTAAATCTTCTCCCAGAGGGGCCTTGAGGGCCTTCTGTAATCTGGCTCTGGCCTAACTTTACTTCTAGCTGGTTATCTCCGATCACCTTCCAGCCCAGCCAAATGGAAGAGTGGAAGTGTTCCCACTACCAAGAATATGCTCCCTTACTCAACTCCACATGGTTTAACTCAGTTCAAACCCCACTTCTTGGAAAAGGTTTCCCGGAGCTCTGTCATCTACCTCCACCCCCTTTCCTTCCCACCCCTCCAAACCGCTGCCAAGCTGCAATTATTACCTCCCTGGTCTAAACACTTCTAGAACTTTTTATACCTCTGTAGCACTTATTATTTTATACCTTATATTATGATTATATATTTACAGTACTCAACCCCCAAGGATGCAGTTCCAACTAATTCATTTTGTGCTCCTCATAGTCTCCAACACAATTCCTTATTCATGTTCAGTAAATACTTTTTGAATGTTTAAGTGGAGACCCACCGATTTAACATCTTCTCTATGGTTGTTTTTTACTCTTGGGGTTCATGCTTCAATATCAACAAAGAGAATTTAGCTGAGTGAGATATTTTTCCAAATTTCTATTGTATTCCGAAGAAGAATTCTCAAGCCTGTGATTTTTTGAAGACTAGCATATTGTTTTTTCACATCCTTAGCTGCTTTCTGTTTACGGAAATCTTTTCCCTTTCAGTGGAAGGGGACATCACCTATTTCTATGACTCTGAATATAGACTTCATATAGCTTTTCTGTTTTCTCCTCAAGTTTACTTGACAACATACTTGCATCTAGCATTTCATTAGCATAAAATGCTAACACTCAACTTTAGATGAAGCAAATATTCAATCACATGTGAAAGAATTCACATGAATGTGTCTAGGCTGAAGGAGAGAAATATGTAGTTTCATTGGAACAAAAAGGCCATGTATTCATTTTTTTTTCCTTTTCTTTCTTTTTTTTTTTTTTTTTTTTTGCGGTACTGGGGATCAAACTCAGGACCCGGCACTTGCTAGGCAAGTGCTTATTCCACTGAGCTATATCCCCAGCCCAAGGCCATGTATTCATTAAGAGTCATTTTCTTGATCACATACCAGACTTCAGGTTCTGTATTCTGTGCTACTCATATGAATATAAATATGAGTCCTTTCAAGGAGTTCTGAGTCATATGAAGAGAGATGAATGTATAATGAGATAATTTCTATAGAAAGCGATTTGCACAATGCCAGAGGCAGGCACAGGGTGATACAGAGTACAAAGGATTTTAAACAAAGTTCTCTTTGCTGCACAGTGTTCATGCAGATATCAATAATTTAAGTATTATTTTGGAGTTATTAAAAGCACCAGCAAAAAAAAGCATCAGCACTATTTTCAAATCATTCACTTTGGTCAGAGTCTCAGCATCCATAGGAGGTGCTGGGGCATGATTCAGACACATAGCCCTGCTGGGTTAATCAAGATCCAGGGACAGGTCCTTGCTCCTTAGAGCTTATAGGAATGAATCATTCATGGAGATGTCAGCAAAGGGGTAGTTTTCTTATGATTCATTGGGCTGAACTTCATCCCAGTGATATTTCAGCCCAGAGATTTTTTTCCATGCTATTCTGTCTATGGCTCCAGTATTTCTAAAGGCATTGGCACAGCTGTGTAGATGACTCATTGGAATGTCTTCTTGAAGTCTATGACCCTGGAGGTGTCAGTCTTCTGTGTGTTTATGTGTATATGTATGTGTGCATGAGCGAGAGAGAGGTATTTACAAGAAAAAGCAATAAAGTAATCCTAAATTTTAAATGACCAAAGTCCACAGCTGCAAATTCTAAATATTTATGCAGATCACTTTAAGTTTCTTTCTTTTTCTAGCTCTTCACATTTAAGGATACTTTTCTGCTTACTATAAACTCCTTGAGAAGGATAAGGTAAAGTGACATGAGTCAGAAGCAGAAAAAGGAGAGGAAATTAAATCCATTTCAAATTACTCCCTGACAGTTGTTGAGTGAACACTTGGATATGGGGTACTGCTTAAGACGAGGCCATAATATTTCTCTGGATTCTTATGACTCACAACGAAAGGACACTAGATGTGGAGTGATAAAAACTACAGTGTCAATGGCCACAAGCCATTTATCCTTCTACCTGCCACTGACCAAGCCACATAGAATCAACATAGAACAAAACAAACCATCCAAACAAAACAACAGCAGATCACCGTTCCCTTGGGGGTTTAAATTCTAGAGGGAGAAATGGTCAAAAACATTGCTACCATGCTCCTCTCTGCTTGGTGTGAAGCATTTCTTTCTTATGAGGTCTTAGTGTTCAGCGACTTAGTCTCCATCAAATCTCAGCTTCCGTGAAAGTCACAAAACTTTATCTCTTCTGAGCTTGCAGCCTGATAGCTACTCTAAACGTTTATATGAACATCGAAATGGACTCCGGGGAAGAAGTGGGTGTCTGCATGTGAGCTGAAGGCAGCGGTGATAGTGCACAGTGGCAGAAATCCTGCCAACAGTACCAGCCACACTGATAATTTACAGCTGGGGGAAATGCACGAGTTAGTACCTGATTCAGTCCCCTCCATCCCACTTGGTATTCTGCCTCTTCCTTGTCGCTCTTTCCTCCCTCCTTTCCGACATCCCTCCCTCGCGCTGTTACCTCCCTTTCCCTCGGTCCCTCCCATCTCCTTCCCTCGTACAATTCTTTTCTCCTCCTCTCATTCCCTCTCCCCCTAGCCTCTTTCGCTCTCGGCTTTCCCTCCTCCATCCCTCCGCGGCGTCTGCGCCAGGCCCCCACTAGCGTGACGCGGGGTCTGGGTGGGAGCTGTCCACTCACGCGGGTGCTGAATGCAGCAGCTGCGGCCACAGCCGCGGAGGTAGAGATAACTGGGACCGTTCTCCGTTCTGAGAACCTTGTTTCCAGTCCTCGGACCGTCGGCTCAGCACCCTGACACCTCCCTTTCCAGCACCACCCCTTTGGGAACTGAGCCAGAGGGGCAGCAGTCGCGGCGGCGGGTGCTGAGCAACGGCGGAAGACAACACCTGGCAGCAGCCGGGAATCTGCTTTGCTTGCTTTCGGCTTTTAGAAGAGATATATTTACGGTTTTGGGAAATCTCGAGGACCAAGCTGGAACCAAGTGCCGGCTGCCACCCACCTGGGCCACACGGCTTCTCCTTCCCCTCCCCACCTTCAGCTGACACCGCACGCAAACCTCACCTCGTTGCAGCTGCGAGGAGAGGTAGCAACCAAGCCCTGCCAGCGGTGGAAAGGACGGGAAGAAGGGGCGGGTGGGGGCGGAGAGCCGCGGAGGCCGCCCTTGGTGGGGGCAGGGGGCAGAGCTGCAGAGAAGACCTGGCAGCAGCCCTCCTCCGCCCCCACCCACCAGAAGTACTCTTTCTTATTTGAGAAGCGAATTATTGCATTAGTGCTATTTCGTTTTTTTGTTACCCCCTCGCTCGAACCTCTCCCATCCTCACGCCCGCCTTGCCTCTGGTTGCATGGCAGCACTGCCCGGGCGCGGGGGCTCAGGGCAGGCCCCCCGGGAAGGAGGAGGAGGAGAGGAAGGATCATGAAGCCAGGAGCCGCGACCGCCCCGGACGGCGGGCAGCAGCAGCTAGAGGACGAACCGGAGCAGCCCCCGCCCCGGAGACACCCGGCCGCTGACCAGCAGTTGCCTCTGCCACCACGCGAGCATCAGTGGGCGCAGGCAGACTCGGAGCAGGAGCAGGAGCAGGAGCAGGAGCAGGAGCAGGAGCTGGAGAGCGACCGAGACCCAGAGAAGGAAGGAGAGGAGAAGGCGAGGACACTCGCCTGCCCGGACCTGCCCTTTTTCTCGCTCTTGAACCTCGCCCGAAGGGATCTTTGATGGAACCACGGGGAGGGGGCCACGGATTTACAGACTGCAGCAGGAGTGGGCTAGGGGCTGCGATAATGTAATTATCCCTTTCCCGTCCTCTCCCACACGCCCCTCTTCTCTACCCCTTTTCTCTGCCCCACCACCTGCCCTTCCCCATATACACCCTTCCTCTAACCAAGATCTTAGTGCTCAGGAAGGACGTAGCTCTGCGAGGGATACACAATCTTTTCCTCTCTTCTCTCTCTCCACCCCACTCTTCTCCCATCTCTATTTGCCAGATTGGCTTTACCCACTTCTGCGTAGCCCTTTGGCTGCATAGGCAAAGCACAACCCCCTCCCCCCATTTCACCTTCAGCCGCCTCTCCCCCATCCAACTGTTCTCTTAAAAGCGACTGTGGTGCTTCTAGGGGTTAATTGCCCCCGTTTTCTGCCCAGGAAAATTAAAACTTCTCCCAACCTCCTCCCCTCCCCATCTTGCCTCCACCCCACCAGTCTCCTACTACCTGAGAAAAACTCTCTTTTCTTTCTCTCTCCTATGTGCACTCCTGAATTCATGGAGCTAGTTTTCTCCAAGCCCAGCTCAACCCACCCCAAATTTGATTTATAATCTTCCTCTGTTTTATATAAAAGGAAGCAATTTACCACCACCTAGGGATTTGAGAACCCAGCAACCCTTTCCTGGTGAACTTTTAAGAATTAGACATTGATCTGAAGGCTCTAACCGTTCACCCTCAAGGCTACTTCTATTGCCCTGCTCCTACTAGTGTCCTGGGGCCAAAGGCAGAAAGGAAACACGGTGAGCAAAGTCTGAAGTTGGGGTGGGGCTGCAAGAGCAAGAAAAACTTGTTTTGCCTTTTCCAGGTAGAGTTCAGAATCAGTAACTCCCGGTTCTCAGTTCTTGGAGCAATTTAGTTGCTGTTCAGAGGTGCTGGAAGAAGAGCCAGTGAGAAAGGAGATCCCTCCCGTAACACAGAAACAGTGCAGACCCCAAGCCCTATCATACCCGCCTCTTCTGAGACTCCAGCTGCCCCTCTCGGGTTCTCTGATCCCTCTGGGCACATGCTGATGCCCCTGGGTGGGCTGCTGTGGTGGTGGTGGTGGTGCTGCTGCTGCTGCTGCTCTGGCTGGTACTGCTGTGGACTGTGCACTCCAGCCCCCCAAATGTTGTGCCACCAGGGTCTCCTCAAGTGCCGCTGCCGCATGCTCTTCAATGACCTGAAGGTTTTCCTTCTGCGGCGCCCCCCACCAGCGCCCCAGCCCATGCACGGTGACCCTCAGCCCCCCATTTTGGCGGCCAACAATAACACCCTTCCGGCTCTGGGTGCCGGGGGGTGGGCAGGCTGGAGGGGCCCTCGAGAAGTGGTGGGCGGGGAGACCCCTCCACTGCCACCTCCACCACCTTTGCCACCTTCTTCTGTGGAAGATGATTGGGGCGGCCCAGCCACCGAACCACCTGCCTCACTGCTCAGCAGTGCCTCTTCAGATGACTTCTGTAAGGAGAAGGCTGAGGATTGCTACTCACTGGGCAGCAGCCTGGACAGTGGTATGAGGACTCCTCTCTGCCGCATCTGCTTCCAGGGACCAGAACAGGTGAGTCTCTTTTCTGTTCTCCTTCCCTGTGGTATCTCCAGGTCTTGTAGATTGTTACTTGTCTGCTTGCTCTGGGGAACCGTTATGGTGTTGCTAGTGTCAGGATTTTTCTCTTTCTTTCTGGTTTTGTTGTTGTTATTGTTTTAGCACTGGGGGTTGAACCCAGGGGCTTCACACCAACCATATCCCATGTCCCTAGGCTCTTTTTTTTTGGCAATCTTAATAAGTTACTAAATTGTTTAGGACAGGTTTAAACTTGTGCTCCTCTTACCTCAGCCTCCCACAGTGCTGGGATGACAGGCATGCACCACCACTCAAAGTTAGAACTGCAGGTTTTGAGAGCTCCTCAAGGTTGTTTCTTGTAAAATTTGCCCAATAGATGTCTGGCCTCTCATGAAGGCTGTTGGTGGCTCAGTTGTATTCTAGTTTTTGCATTTTCTTCCTGGTGTTAATGTCTTCAATTCCATCCAAAATATTCTATAAGCATCCTCAGAATAAATGACCCAGAAGCAATGAAATGAAGAGATGTTGTGTTATATTCATGCTTGCTTACAAAATAACCTTTTAGCTAATTTCGTGGTAACATTCCCCTAGCCCATCTTCAGCCCCACATTTCAACTTTTTCCCTGTCTGAAAGTGCCACAATCTTGTCCTCTTTTCTTGCTCTTATAGTGAAAACCAATTAACCTGTTTTACGCTCTGAAACTACTCATTTGCTAAGACACCTCCTAACAGCCTCCAGTTTCCCTGTGTTGAAAGCAGGTCATTAAGCCTGGGTAAGAGTGCGTTTAAGGTACATAGAGAAGGGAATAAGGGAAGGTAGTCAAATTTTCCCCAATAGTCTCCATCTCAGGCCTAAAGTACATCAAATTAGACTGCCCTTTAAACTTTGTCCACTGAGGTGGGGAATGCCAAGTATATCACAGAGAAGAGTTTTCTCAAGTCTGGTGGCTTCTCCCTACCTTATCCATTCAGATATCTCACTTACTCCCCTTACAATTTGGTGTCTGCAATGCTGTATACCTGTGTACAGTTTCTAAGACTCCCAGACAGAAAATGCTCACTTTAAAATCTGAGGTGGGGAATGCCAAGTATATCACAGAGAAGAGTTTTCTCAAGTCTGGTGGCTTCTCCCTACCTTATCCATTCAGATATCTCACTTACTCCACTTACAATTTGGTGTCTGCAATGCTGTATACCTGTGTACAGTTTCTAAGACTCCCAGACAGAAAATGCTCACTTTAAAATCTAATCTTGTTGTTATGCAAGAAAAAGACTGTTTGATTCCCACTTGGGGAGGACTATGCACTCAAATTAACCACTTCTTCAGTAGTTTCCTTAAGTGCAGGGACTACTTCTGAATGTACCTTGAACAAATCACTGTGTGTTAGGATGCTGTGCTGGTG
>PVLD010021305.1:0-31790 GCA_004027595.1 Dinomys branickii | reverse complement strand
AAAATGTATGTATGTATATATGAATATACATATATGCAGGAGGGCTAACATGGTTCTACTATTGTATTATATCACTTAATGCTAAGGAATAATTGATGACGGGTTATTTGATCAATCTTGTATGTCTGTATGTGTTATCCTGAACACACACTTCGAAGATATCAATATGCAAAGCAGCAACTATTGGTGGGTTTTGTTTTTTTTTTTTTTGTCTTTGGTTTTTTGTTTTTTGTGTTTTTCTGTTGTTGAGAGGATTAACTGTCTGACCAATTTTGCATGTCTGTATCTGGGTTCATATATATACACTTCGAAGATATCAATAGGTAAAGCAACAACCACTGTTGAGTCCATGTCACCTTGTCTGTAGATCAGTTTTGATTGTACTATTTTTTATGCTAATTTGTGTCTATTTGTTAATATGTTTTTGTGCTTTTATTTTTTTAAAAATAAAAAAATTTTAAAAAAAGAAATTTCACTATATACTATTTATACTTTGGTTTTTATCTTTTAAAATTTTCTGTTATATACTTTTTTTGGTATCCTGCAGAAGTGCTGGCTACCTAAAAAATATACACGGTATCTTTTTTAGGTAAGAATAAAAGAGAATCAGGCATGGTGGTACAAGACTGTAATCTTAGCACTTGGGGAGACCGAGGGAGTAAGTGCTGAAGCTTGAGACTAGGCTGGTCCACAGTGCAGATTCCCGATTCCAGGCAAGCCTGGACTACAGAGTGAGACCTTGTCTCAAAATTAAAAAAAAAAAATCAGTCACGGGTCAGAGAATGTGACTCAGTGGGAGAGTATGGGCTTAGCGTGTATAAGGCCCGCATTCAGCACCCCCCCCCAGAGTCCATACATTATCCAAGAAAGAAAATGAAGATAATTGTGAAATCCACCAACAAAGCGCCAGGTGGAAGAGCCATCACTGATCTGCACCTCCCTCTTCTTCCCATGGCCAGGTGCTGTGCGCTCCACTTCTGAACTCCTCAGGCCCGTCCACCTCTCTCACCATCTCCGCGCTTACTACCCCGGATCAAGCCTCAGGCATCTTTCGCCTGGCCACTGCAATCCTCTCTAAGTCCTCCTCCTGTGTCCAGCCCTACTCTCTTTCCTGTTCTCGTTCCACAATAGCTAGGGGGATAGTTTAAAATAGAAGAACGTGAGCCTCTGGTGCCTGGGCGTGACGATGGGGTGCTCATGCTATCTGCATGAGATGTGCCTCCCTCAAACCTTGTTATGACGTCGGCACACCACCTGTTCGACGTGAAAAAAATAAAATAATGGACCGTGTCACTCTCCTTCCAACTGGGATTTTCAGACCAAATCTTCACTTTTAATTTTATCGTATGTGGTATTACTGGAAAGAGCTTCCAATTTTAGAAATACTCCCGAAAAACCAAAGGGAGAAGGAAATTAATAGGTACTGAATGCTTACAGCAGCCAACTTTACAGATACGGCGCTGTTTACTTCTAACAGTCCCATGACAGCGTGCAATCACTGTCTCCCTTTTACACACGAGAAGGCTCGAGTTCAAGGGGCTGCAGCCGCGAAGTGGGAAGGACTTCACCCTCATTCACACTCTTGGCGATGACGGGAGCTGCTGTCACCCGACTGGCTCAACGGCAGATGCCCGACTCAATCTGCGTGGCAGAGCAGAGACGCTGCAAAGTGAGTGCCTATTTCAGGCCAGGTAGTCTGGCTGCCACCCCCTTCCACCCGGAAGTCAGTGTGAAGCCTTGACCTCGTCCCTTTCTCTCGCTGCGCCTTGGCATCTGTGTTGATAAAATAACAGGGTGGGCAGGGACCAGTGGGGTAGCTCTGATGGGAGCAGACGATCCCAGAGCACCGATTCGCCGTGTGACCTTGGGAACGCCGCTTCACCGCAGGTCCTCTTTGGGTCTCCTCCAATATAAAATGCCAGTGGGAACTGCGGGTGGGGAGGTGGGGAATGAATAAGGTGACCTCTCAGAGGGATTTCCCACTCAGAGAACTCAAGGCACCTGCCTGTCGGGGCACAGGCTGTCGTCCTCACCAGGAGTGAGATGCTTTCCCCGCAAGCTCTTGGCCAACTACCCCTAACCCCGTGAACGGGAGGAGAGCAGACTTCCTAACCTGGGACTCCTGACTTGGACAGAGCTCACCTTGTCTGAGCGGTGCTGCACCGCACAGACGAAAACCACCTGTGGCGTGGTGACGCCCTGCCAGGGGCCCCTTAACAGCCTCCCTCTTTCAAGACCCAAGTCCGCACCCCCGACCCTTACCAAGCCCCTCCCCTCAGATCTGGTTGGAGATGATCTTTCCATCATGCACTTGGGCCTCCTGCTTGGAGGGTGCGAGCTGCTCTCAAGAGTTCTTTATACAACCTGGGCTCCCGGCCACTGCGTTCTTCCTGCTCCTGCATTACTTAGATTAGCTAAGGGTGCTGGCATTTAGAGCAACTCCATCCAGCGCTTATCTCGGACGGCGGCCCTGCGCCTGCCCCGGCTGTTGTTTTAATGCAGGGCCCCTCTGCAGGGACTGCTCTCCGTGCGGCGGGACAGCACACAGGCTCTCGCTGTATCTGTAACTGCGTCGCTATACAATTAGCTGGGCGTGCATTTCACCACGGGCCTCTTCGTGTCAACCCGCCCAGGAGCCAGGCAGCGGACTCAACTATGTTTCCTCTCCAGCTCCTCAACTCAAATTTTTATGTTTTTATTTGTTTGTTTGTTTGTTTGTTTGTTTTGCGGTACTGAGGACCGAACTCAGCACCTTGCACTTGCCAGGCTGGCGCTTATGCCACTGAGCCATATCCCCAGCCGTATGTTTTTATTTTTTAGGGTGCTGGGGATGGAACTCAGGGCCTTGTGTATGTTAAGCACATGCTATACTGCTGAGCTATACCTCAGCCCTCTGGCTCCTCTCAGCTGGGATGGGGCATATCTAGTCCCCTCCAGCACCCAGGACAACATCTGACAATTTATGACACTCACACTCCTCATAATCCAGAATAATGGAAAAAGGAAGTCTTAAAATATATGAGGCCAAACCTGGGAGCATCTGCTCCACCTATACTGGAGCAGAAGACTGAGGGTCTCTAGGAGATCCAATAAAACAATGATATTTAAAAAAAAAAAGAAGCACTGTTTAATCATGTAGAAAATTCTCTGAGAGGCCGCCGAAGGTTTAAAAACTATGCAAATGAACAAAAGAATGAGATAGTGTGGCCAGGGATATAGCTCAGCACCAAGAGCGTCTGCCTGCCAAGTGCAAGGTCCTGAGTTCAATTCCGGGTACCAAAAAAAAAAAAAGAATGAGATAGTGTATAGTCTGAATATATCCCCCATACTTCATCTATTAGAAATTTAATACCCATAATCTGATATTGTTGGGGGCAGGACCTTTGAGAAGTGAACTACAGCTGGGCATGGTGGCATACATTTGTAATCTCAGGATTCAGGAGGCTGAGGCAGAAGAACTGCTGTGAGCTCGAGGCCACCTATGCTACATAGTGAGTTTAAAGCTAGCCTAAACTACATAGTGCGAAGGTGTCTAAAAAAGAAGAGAGGCAACTAGAATTGGATGATTTTATCAGGGTAGGACCCTTAGGATGGGACTGGTAATTTTATAAAAGGAAGAGAGACTCTGTTGATGCATACTTCTGGTTTCATCAGGATGCCTTCTGCTATGTATGGTGCAACACCAAGACACTCACTCGACCCTGAGAAGATGCTGCTGGATTTCCCACCGGACCTCCACTGTCCATGAATCACCCAGCCTTAGATGTTTTGTTATAGGACACAAAACAGACTAAGACAGATACTTATCTTTTTTAAAAAATTAAATATTCATTTGAGTGTCAAATTTAAGCTCAAATTGCAATGCTGGCAATGCAGATTTTTAACACAGACCACAAAAAGCATGTGCAAAAAAGTACTGATGCAAAATAATGCTAAGAACTAGGCTAATGAGCTGCTGATTTTAAGAAAACAAAAGGCCTGAAATCACTATACAAAATATAAAATGCTGCACTATGGGGCATCTAATTACATTGCAAAAAGTATCCTTTTATGCTATTCATGAAGAAAACAACGACCTTACTGTAAATACTAGAAAAGCTACCAAAAAAAAGTAAAATGTTTTTTGTAAAACAGATAATTATCAGCTAGATAAAAAAAGGAACTGTCACACGGCACACTACTTGACTAGCAGAGAACAGTATTTATCCAGTCATAACAATGTAAACACTCAATATTAATTTAACTCATAATTACAATGTAATTCCAGTAGGATGAGTTGGGCAGGTAGAAGGGAGTTAATGTCTAAAAAAATAAATCCTTCCTACCATAGTAGAAAATTAGTTAAAATTCACAAATTAAGAAATGAAAATTATTTACAACAGGTGTCAACAAACTACATCCTACAGGCAAAAAACACTTTTGGTTTTTTGGTCTTTTTTTTTTTGTACCAGGAGTCAAACTCAGGACCTTGCACTTGCCAGGCAGGTGCTTGTGCTCTTGATCTATATCCCTGGCCCTCTGGTCTTTTTTTCAGACAGGGTCTCACTATGCAATTCAGACTGGTATTGAACTCACTTTGTAGCCCAGGCTGGCCTTGAACTTGCAATGCTTGCAATGACCCTCCTGCCTCAGCCTTCCGAATGATGGGATTACAAGTGTGCACCACTACACCCGGCTAAAATCCATTTTTGAAATAATTCTGCTTTGTAAGCAAAGTTTTCCTGGAACATGGCCATGCCAATTCTCTGACACGTGGCTACTTTCTAGTTTTGAGGCAGAGCTGAGAAGTTTGAACAAAGGCTGCATGGTTTAAGAAGTGAAAGTATTTATTATTTGGCCCTTTAGAGAAAAGGCTTACTAACCCCTGATTTAGAAAAACAAAAGTAGTATTTAATATCTATACCAATGCTTGTTCAAGATAAAGAGTAGCCAAAAGGGTTAAAAGTGACTTTTAGCCAGGTATGGTGGCACAAGCCTGTAATTCCAGCACTCAGGAGGATTGTTGCAAGTTTGAGACCAATCTGGGCTAGAAAGTGAGTTCAAGACCAGCCTGAACTGCATAGTGTGACCCTGTCTCCAAAAACAAAATGTGACTTTTCTGGCCTGCTGTCTTTTGTTACAAGCCTCTAAGAACCAGGTGACTTCTTAAGTTACACACATTACTACTTTTGATAAAAGAGATTCTTGTTTTTAAGTTGTCCTGATGCCACCTACGGCCAGTGAGGGAGGCACTGGTCTGACATCAGGGTTCACTGCTGAGCCTGGCCCTGCTGTCCCCTGCTCTTTGCCAGCTGTCACCATCCCATCTAATTGGGGCTGCATGAGTCAGAGCTGCCTGGAACTGGCCATGGGACCACAGACACCAGAGCTGGGGGAGCCACTCTGGACCAGCCTCCTGTCACCGTTCAGTATTGTCCCTATCACCTGTGTCACCAATGAGTGACAGTACGGTAGCACAGTAGTTTCAGGGACTTCAAAGCCTAACTTCATAAAAATCCAGGCTCTCTTCTAGCCAGGACCTGGCCAAGTTATTGAATTTCCCTGTGCTTTAGTTTCTTCACTGATTAAACAGGATTATTAACAGCCCCTGACAGAGTTAAGGTGAGCTTCCTTCACCTAGTACATAGGAAAAATAACACAGGCCGGGTGTGGTGGCACACACCTGTAATCCCAGCACTCAGGAGGCTGAGGCAGGAGGACCAGCCTGGTGAATTCAAGACCAGCCTGGGCTACAAAGTGAGCTCAAGGCCGGCCTGAATGGCATAGCGAAACTGTCTCAAAAAATAAAGGAAAGCAATACAGGAGCAGAAACGTAGAAGCCTGCTATTATCTCATTTTCGCAGATGATACACATGAGGTCCAGAGAGGGAAAGTGGCACGCGCAGTACCACACAGCAGGGTGGAGACAGAGTTGGCAGGAGTGCCAGACTTTTCTGTCCTGGTGCAAATCCTCTCACACCTCCCCACACTGCGTAGAAATGCATGAGCATCTGTGCACGGATACACAATCAGATGAGCAACAAGAGGCAGGTGAAGACTGCGAGGTGGAGACAAAGAAAGGAGATTTTATTTTCCTTGCACTTTAGTATTTTCAAGCCATGTGACCGTATCGCTCACAGAAAATAAGGAGGCAAAGCACCGAATAAATGGAATTAATAATTCCTTCTTCATGGTGGACAACAAATGAGAAACAGAAGCAAACAAATTCTACACTAAGTGATACCGAGATGTGAAAGCTTATGACTAATCATGGTGCTTTTTAGTAAAAGCAAACTTCGCTCTGGGCTTGCAGAATAAACTGGAGGAAGGGGCACACACTCCCTGCTGTAAAGATAAAAAAAAGGAAGGTAAAGGTCTTCTTTGCGATGGACTAGGTCTCCTTGGCCACAGGTGCCGCGATCTCGGAGCGCAGTGGAAATTTCCACCTTGGCATCTGGCAAGTGAAGGCCCCCTCCCCCACAACGGCTCCCCAGCCTCGGCCCCCCAGTTGGAGAGCTGTGCTGGAAAACATGATGAGGGCCACAGAAACTGGGTGGTTTCGTGGATTTTTTTCCCTGTATAGGGGATGACAGTGAAGGCTACAGTTTGTTTTGCAAGGGAGGGAACCACGTCCCAGAAATAGCTGAGCCCGAGCTGGCAGGCGGCTGGCAGAGAGCGGGAGGCTCCAGGGCAACGCTCCCAGGCCGTGTTGACTTTGGACTGGCCGCCTGAGCATTGTAAACAACTGCAGAAATGATTTCCTACCCTGGCGAAAGTCTTGTTTGGACAAGGGTCCCCACCCCCCACTTCTTTAAAAGGCAGTTTTATCATTTGTTTGCAAAAATGCTCAGTCCCTGCTCTGTTTTTTTTTTGTTCCCTCAGAGCCAGATGAAAAATCTTTGTGTTTCTTTAATGTTAACCAAACCCTCACTCCTCCTTTTTTAAAACTGTTCCAGGTCTGTTGGACAAATCCTCCCCAACAACAGTATTTACAAGGGTCTGTGAAGGATTTGGTTAGGCTGAAGGCTTTAGCCAGAGTGACTTCAAATTTTTTTCTTCCTTGTTTATTACCTTTTTAACTACCAGCACAGCCCGGGAAGGCAGTGAAAACGCAACTCCTAATGTGTTGGCCTGGGCTAGGTAAGGCTGCATGCTAGACACTGACGTAACCGAGTCGGTCTCACCCCCCTCCCAGGATGTCAGACCGCGACGCAAGCTGGTCCTCCGTCCATCTGCACAGCACAGCCCGGGACAGCGGGGTGAGCTCCCGCGGCCCGCCAGGCAGGGGCCCGCGCGGGGGATGGGCTGCGGCTCGGAGAGGAGCCAGAACCCGGAGCCATCCAGAAAGAAGGAATATTCTGTTCCTGACCACCCAGGGACTAGGGCAGCCACCCAGCAGATGGGGAGTGTGATATGTTGGTTCGCTGCGTGCTGGCCAGGACGCAGAAGGAAGAAGGGACTACAGCGAGATCGGAGGGGGTGGGGGAAAAATAAAAAGGGGGCAGAGGTAGTGGTCCAGCTCCAACAGTCCCTGCTGGAAACAGAAGCCACTCGCCTGCTAGATAATGGAAGAGGGTTTAATAAAGGCACCATGGACAGGAGCAAGAGGGGAGGGGAAACAGGCAAGCCCCCCCTCGCCCCCCCCCAAGCCTGCACAGTGGGGAGCTGTTCCCAGCCCGGCCGAAGCTCCTCCTCTAAAACACAAACTTCGCCTTCCTCCCCGCACCACCTGCGGTGACGTCACTCCGCAGGCCCTGATAGAAACAGCCCAGCGATGAACCCGGATTAAGGACCCACAAAGCAACGCTGTGCTCGGTACAGTAAAAGCCGCTGGGCCGTACACTTTACATGGGTCAATTGTACCATATGCGAACCTCATGTCAATAAAGCTCTTTAAAAAACCAAGGTAATAAAATCACTGGCTCTGGTGAACTTACAACTGGTGGTCAACTTGTAGCCCCCAGCTGAACAGAAGCAGGGTGGTGCTGGGCATGAGAGGCCCAGCTGGGGACTGCTGCCCGCAGCAGAAGGGGCAGAACTGGAGAGGAAGGGAGGCTGCTGGGAGCTGAGAGAAGCTGTTGGGTGCTGCTGGAAGCTGTAAGGTGATGGTGGTTCTCCTGGAGGAGCTTGTCGTGCTGGCTTTCCTAATGAACTCCGCTGTTCTCATCGTCGGAGGAGCTCGGGACCTTATTGCTGAGACGGCTTTGGTTCACTTTGGGGGAGCTCTGGTGCTCACTGCGCATGGGTTCCTGGCTCTGCAGGGGAAGATGGTGCATTGCTCAGTCTCCTGGAGAAGCTTGTCGCATTGGCTTCCCTGATGGGAACTCAGCTGTCCCGATCATCGCAGGAGTTCCCGACCTCGCTGTTGCTGAGGATGGCTGTGGTGCATTTCAGGGCAGCTCTGGTTCTTACTCTGAGCATCACTTCTGGCTCCAGTGCAGATCCCTCAGCCTGCTGGCACAGCTCCTTCATCCGCTGGTGCAGGCTGTCTAGCTTCCACCACTGACTTTCAGGTCTTCCCAGCGCAGAGCCACGGACAGCCCTGCATGAGATGCTGTCATGGGCTCTGGGGCCTCCAGCTGGGCTCATGCAGAACAGTATCATGTGATCTAGGCCCTCAGCTGGATTCTTTGGTCTTTTGTGTGTGGACAGATTTCTTGTACTCTCTGTTTATATATGATTCTTTCAGTGACTATTATAAATAATCTTATAAAATATGTGTACTATATCGTTCCCCTTGCAAAAACCCCAAACCACAACAGTGAATAGAAAAACTGCAATTATGCCTTCCAAACTACTATAGAAATAAGAGCTAAGAAAATATAGTTAGTGGAAATGTAACAAGATACAAAAACTATTAGTGGGCCTCGTATGCCCAAGGCCCTGGATTCCGACTCTAGTACCGCAACACAAACAGCAGACAAAAAGCTTGCACACAACAGAACCATTTACATATTCTGTGCTACTACGCGTTGGACCCAGGGCCTTTGCACTGAGCTCCACCCTCAACCCTTATTTTATCTTTTTATTTCTCGTTCAGGTTTTACTGGTGTATTTTAGATATACAATGATCACATTCATCCTAGAGAATTTGAACCTGTACACGATATAACTTGAATCTTTTCCCATCCCCCTACCCCCTTTCCATACTTCCTCCCCTCCCCATTTATAAAAGCTTTGTTTCTATTTTTGCCTTCTCTCACATTTTTTTTGTTTTTACTTTTCTTTGTTCCTTTCCCCCTGCCTTGTTCCCTTCCCCATTTGAACATTTTCTTCCTATTTCACAAATATTTATTTATTTTTGAACCAAGGTGATGCTGTCACTAGGTTGCCAAGGCTAGCCTGGACCTGTGATCCTCCTGCCTCAGCTTCCTCAAGTGCAGGAATTACAGGTGTGCCTCAATACACCTGGCCAAATCTCCTTTCTTTTTAGGCTGAATGCTATCTCCCTGTCCACACAATGCTCTATTTATCCATTCATTTGCTGATGAGTACTTGGGTTGCTTCCACCTTCTGGCTGGAAGAGCTGCTGTTAACATGGGTATGCAAATATTTGCTCAAGTCCCCATTTCCATTTCATTTCAAGGAGCTGCTGGGTCACACTGATAATTCTATGTTTATCCAGAGGAAGGACTCATACTAGTTTTGATAGCGGTTGCAAGGGAGACAGCTTAAATAATTAATTTCCTATTTTTAGGTGGGAGTCAATGATATGATTTCTTTTCTGAAGATGACAAATTGAGTAATACTGGTTAAATAATTATTTCAAATTACAAAAGTAACCATCAGTAGAATTAAAGAGTTTGAATACCTTCCAAACTGCAAAAAAGCAGAAAATCAAAAACAGACCACACACAAACAAAAGAACAGAGACAAAATGTGCCAGAAATAAAGTAGACCTATCTTTTTTGTTGTTGTTGAGATGGGGTCTTGCTGGGCTTGAACTCACAATGTGGCCCACACTGGCCTTGAACTCACGGTGATCCTCCAGCCTCAGCTGCCTGAGTGCTGACATGACAGGTATGTGCCACCATACCCCACTTAATCTATCTGTCTTGAGTATAAATAAAGCTGATATAAACTCACTTTGGAAAGAAAATGAAAGCCAGTTATATGTTATCTATAAGAGATACACAGTACCTGGAACCAAAAAAGCCAGCAATATTGAAATTAAACACGTTACAGGCAAATTCAAACAAAAATAGGCAGAAATGGTAAGAGGTTGATGGGGTGGCTGTAGGTGACAATAACTAGACCAGAACAGCACAAAGCCCCAAACACAAGCACTGGTAAGAAGGTAGGAAGAGCAATTACTCTGACTTGCTCAGCAAACACTGTGTACACGTACTGTAATATCACACTGGATCTCATTGATGTTAATGAGAAAATTTTTAAATGTTTAAGGATATAGATACGCTTGCCGGGTGTGGTGGTGCATGTCTGTAATCCCAGCACTCAGGAGGCTGAAGCAGGAGGATGGCTGTGAGTTCAAGGCCAGCCTGGGCTACAAAGTGACTTCAAGGGTAGCCTGAACTGCATAGGGAGACCCTGTCTCAAAAAGACAAAAAAAAAAAAAGAGAGAGAGAGAAAAATGCTTACTACCCTGATATGATCAATATAAATTGTATACATGTAACAAATTATATCATACTCCATTAAAATGTAAAAAACTACTAATAGGCTAAGTTGAAGCTAATGCACATTATATTAAGTGATAGTATTAGGATATACAAAATAAAAATGTCAAAGTTATAAAGATGAATTTGCAGAATACAATACTGTAAGAAATCCAGAAATCAACTATAAAAAGATGCCTTCATCTACTACTTTCTGACTGGATGTGGTATCACACTCCTGTAATCCTAGTTCTCAGGAGACTGAGGCAGGAGGATCATCGTGAGTTTGAGGCCAGCCTGGGCTACATAGTCAGTTCAAGACCAGCCTGAACTACACAGAGAGACCCTGACTCAAAAACAAAACATAACTTACTATTCTCTCAGACCTGGCAAATCAAACAGTAATTTTTCTGAGATTCTGAATATATATAGTCAAGTAATTATCTGAGATTTTAAGGAATGCATATATGTAATATCACTAATGATGTATGATAGGTAGTTGAGCTAGCCGGCTGGGAGACGTAAATGAAGTGCATGTCTTTTTTTTTTGTCTTTTTGAGACAAGTTCTCACTATGCAATTTAGGCTAGCCTTGAGCTCACTTTGTAGCTCAGGCTGGTCTTGAACTCACAGCGATCCCTTTGCCTCAGCCTCTTGAGTGCTGGGTGAAGTATATATTTATTTTTGTCTTTTTGAGACAGGGTCTCGCTATACAGTGCAGGCTGGCCTTGAACTCACTTTGTAGCCCAGGCTGGCCTCAAACTCCCAATGATTCTCCTGCTTCAGCCTCCCAAGTGCTGAGATTACAGGCGTGTGCCATCACACCTGGCCTAAAATATATACTTTAAATATAAAAACTAATCTTATTTTCAAGCCCTCATTAAACATTTACAAACTTTGATAGTACAACAGGCCACAAAGAAAATAATTTACAAAAAGTGGGACTGGAATCACTCACATTCTCTGACTGTAATGCACCCAAACTGACAATGAACAATAAAAACAGAACAAAAACCAGTCAAGTACCTTCTGAGTCAAAGAAGAAATCAAAATGGTAACTGGAGAACGTAAGGAAACAAAGAAAATAGCACATATAAAAAAAAATCTATGACATTAAAACATCATGCTAACTGGATGAACCCAGACAACAAAGGCAATATATTACATGGGTCCATGTACAGAAAATATCTAGAATAGGCAAGTCCATGGGGACTTGGTAGATCAGGGGTTGCCAGGAGGTGGGAGAGGGGGGTAGGGAGAAGCAGTTAATGGGTATGAGGCAGTTGTGGGGGTGATAAAAACGCTCTGGAACTAGCACTCACACCCATAATCCCAGCACGGGACCATGGATCAATCGCAGACTCTAGAAGCCCACCCATGGCTGCATGAGGCTTTGGGGGGACATCCAGACACAAACCATAACACACTCATTTTTAGCATTTAAATATATATATATCATAAACATGTAAAAATTATACCACAAAACATATATTATTTATATATAACCTACATATATTATTCATTTCTATATAACACACACATATATACAAATATATATATATATATATATTTAAGTGCCAGGGATATAACTCATGGTATAGCTCGTGGTACAGCTCCTGTCTGGCAAGCACAAGGTCTTGAGTTCAACTCCCAGTACTATATATATATATATATATATATATATATATATATATACACACACACACACACACACACACACATATACACACACACACACACATATATATATATATTTAATACAATGAAAAGAACTATCAGAAAAGGATTTATGCATGCATTAATGGTATTCTAGATAATTCAAACCAAATTTTCCTCTAAGAACGATTAAGAAAACCTGGACAAACTACAAAAAGCACATGATTGAAAGACAGAGGCACTAAGAAGGCAACAAGAGGCCACAGGACTGAGATTTAGCGGGAACCCTGTGAGCTCAGTACTGACGCCACCTTCCCTAGACGAACTGAGCGGGTGCATTTGGGAGGCTGAAAGCGGACAGCTTGGGGGCGCTGAGGATAAAAAGTCCAGCCGGGTGAGGTGCACACACGTGTAATCCTGGCACTCAGGAGGATGAGGCAGGAACTCACCAAGAGCTCAAGGTCAGCCTGGGTTGCAGAGTGAGACCCTGTCTCAAAAAAGAAGATAAATGTCTGGGTTTTTTCTGACACTAACTGATATACTGAGACACAATTCTTTATTTGTTGTTGTCGCTGGGAATCAAACTCAGGGCCTTGTGCTTGTCAGGCAGGCGCTGTGCTGCTGGGCTATATCCCCGACCCAACGCAGTTCTGATGCCAGCCACTCAGTGTTAGCGTTCAACCCTACAGGGCCAAGGACACAGTCTGTCCCCGACAACAATCCTAGCCACATTTTGGGAGCCCCCAAGCCATCTGCTGCACTTCTGATTAACTGGCTACAGATTTGGGGGTTCCCGTGAGCCCCTCAGGTGCGGTAATTCACCAGCAGGACTTGGGGGCTCAGGAAGCACTAATCTGTTTTTGACTGCAGTTGTATTACGGAGACTATACAGGTCCAGCCAGATGAAGCACGCAGGGCGTGCAGCCCCTTCTCCTCCGCTGCCTCCAGGAGAGGGACGTGCAGGTAACAGCGCAAGTGGCCATTGCTACCGCTAGGCCAGGCAGCTGCAAACCCGATACCCTCATCTGTCTGATGGGGTAATGGTGAGGGTTACAGTCTGGCGCTTAGGGATTACCTGTTTCCAGCACTTGGTGGACCCCTGTGTCTGAGACCACTGTGTCAGACAGGAGGAAGAAGTTGAGGGGAAGAAAGGAAAAACAGACCTATCTCAGATCTTCCTCTGTGGGAAGAACTGGACAGTCACATCGGCATCCTGTCCCACCTCCTCCTCCCCATGTCGCTGAGCAAACAAGGGAGCCTATCTAGCGGGGATACAGCCTGGGTGCCCCTTCTGTTCACACCACGAGACATGTAAGCCATCCCTCCGTGCTGTTCTCGACAATCAATTGTTGGCTGCCATTCCACCGAGGGATCTCTCTGCCTATGGTTGGACACTATGTGCTTAAGGTATATGGCTGGATCTGAATAAACATGCCTCTGTGTCTGTTGTAGATTGACACTAGTGGTCAACTTATAACCCCCAGCTGAACTGAGTAAGCGTGGTGCTGGGTGTAGGAGGCCACCTGAGGATTGTTGCTGGCAGCGTAAGAGGCAGAACTGGAGAAAAAGAAATAAGGCTGTTGGGAGCTGGAAGAAGCTGTTGGGAGCCTGTTGGAAGTGGAGAGAAGCTGCAAGGAGCTGTTGGTTCTGTTGGAGGAGCTCGTCTCACTGGCCTTCCTGATGAACTTGACTCTTTTCATCCTCTGAGGAGCTCGGGACCTTGTCACTGAGAACAGCTTTGGTTCACTTTGGGGGAGCTCTGGTGCTCACTCTGAGCATCAATTCCTGGCTCCAGAGGGGAAGGTGGTGCCCTGCTCAGTCTGGAGAAGCTTGTCGCGTTGGCTTCCCTGATGGGAACTCGGCTGTCCTGATCATCGGAGGAGCTCCGGACCTCGCTGTTGCTGAGGATGGCTGTGGCACATTTCAGGGGAGCTCTGGTTTTTACTTTGAGCATCACTTCTGGCTCCCATGTGGATCCCTCAGCCTGCTGGCACAGATCCTTCATCCCGCTGGCACAGACTTTCTAGATTCCAAAACTGACCTTTGGGCCTTCCCAGCGCAGATCCGTGAAACAGCCCTGCATGAGGTATTGTTATGAGCTCTAGGTCTTCGGCTAAACTCATGCAAGACATTATCATGGGATCCAGGCCCTCAGGTGGATTCTCTGGTCTCTAGTGTGTGAACAGATTTCCTGCACTCTCTTATATGTGATTCTTTGGGTGACTATTATAAATAATCTCATAAACTGTGTGTCCAGTGCTATACTGTTTCCCTTTGCAAAATACACCCAAACCATTACAGTGTCCAACAGAACATTTTGTTCCAGGGTTTGCACAGGACTGCAAGCACTTGCACGGCCCAGTCTGGAGCTGACGTCTGTTCCTCTCAGGGTCTGTGTACAGTCCCCAAGGCTGCCAGCATCGGTCCAACCTGCCGGCTCTGTGCAGGGCCTCCTCCAGGCCCACAGCCCACGGCCCTCTGAGTCTGTCTCTTGCAATACTTACAGGGTATCTTGTGCTCAGAAGATGCAAAATGAACATGTCTAACTTCTCCCTTTCCCTCTCTTTCTCTCTCTCTCATTAATTTATTATTTTTGAGGCAAGATCTTGCTATGTAGTTCAGGCTGCTGTTGAACTCACTATGTAGCCCAGGCTCACCTTGAATTTACAGTGATCCCCCTTCCTCAGCTTCCGGAGCACTGGGATTATAGGCATGTACCACCGTGCCCAGCAGTAAATTCAGTCCCCTCTAAATTCAGCTGCGGCTGGCCAGTATCCACTGCTGTCACAGCTTAGGTGAGCACAGCAGGGTATTTACTCACTGACTCCAGTGACTCTCCCATCCCGAAAGACCTTCTCATGCTGTATTGGCTGGGTTTTCTGAGATCTGTGTTTGTCTGTTTGGCTCTATTAATTAGAGGGCCAACCCGATGGCCAAGTTGTCCCTGCCACCCGGCATTCATGTTCTGACCCCCTTTCTATCTAATCTTGTAATGAACCAGTGTCTCAAAGGCCCCGAGCCAGCCCAGGGCCAAGTGCCAGATGGTCAGGGGCAGCCCCGAGGTTACAAGGCCACTGAGAGTATTCACTCTGCCCAGTCGGGCTGTACACCCTGCCTGTCTCCCTGGGCAAGCAGAGGCTGTGGCCTAGGCCTCTCTTCAGGCCTCCTGACCAACACTGGTGCTTGCCCACATGAGCCGGGACAGTGTGGCCTGTCCCTTCTCCTGGGGCAACATAAGCCACACAAGTCTGCTTTCAATGCCTTGGCTTCTAGGTGTTGTCACTCAGTCACTTTTATAAACCACCACCTGGCTATAAAAAGATGGGCCTCAGCGTGGCCCAGTGGAAGGCGCCTGTCAAATGCGCACAGCCCTTGCTGAAAGGCTGGAAAGCGATGCCCTCCAGTGTCCTTCTGCCTGACCCACTAGCCACTACCCATGGTAAGAGATAAGGTATTTGTTGGGCAAAAGAGGGCTGTTCTCACGCCACCACCGATGTCACTGTCTGTTCCTCCAGCTGCCCTTGGGTGGTCCCGAAGTCAATCTTAGAGCAAAAGAGTCCACTTATTCATGAATGCGCTAACGCTTTGCATTCTCTAGAACTTTGGGAAGTAACAGGAAACCATCAAAATGATCAAATGCAAATTCCAGATAGGAAAAATACTGTAACTCGCAAATAAAGAACCTAATGTAGCCGGGCGTGGTGGCACACATCTATAATCCCAGCACTTCAGAGGCTGAGGCAGGAGGATTGCTGTGAGTTTGAGACCAGCCTGGGCTACAACGTGAGCTCAAGGCCAGCCTGAACAGCATAGCGAGACCCTGCCTTAAAAAGACTAAAAAAACCCAAAAAACAAAAAACCCAATGTGTGGAAGTAGAATGCTAAAAGAAGAGAAGTAACATGCTTAAAGTTTCAAATAAAGACAATGTCCAGAACAAAGCGGGGCAAGCTGACATTAAGGCAAGCAATACATTAAGAAGACCTAACACATGCAGTTAAGAGTCTCACACAGAAAGGACAAAGAAATGATACAGAAACAGTATCTGAAGAGATACTGCCTAAGAATTTCCCCAAATTGATTGAAGATATCAAACCACAGATCTAAAATTCTTACAACCCCCTGACAGGACTAAAAACATAGAAAAGTTACAAACTCAAACACAAAGAAAACCTTGGAATAAAATACAGATTTTCTTCAAAGCAACAATTAGAACAAAGTCTCAACGAAGCAATGAAGTCCAGAACCCAGTGGAATAATAGCATCAGAATGTGTAAGTGCACACCCAGCGAGTACATTCTGCAAGACTGAAGAACAAATAAAGATATTTCAGACAAATGAAAATGAAGAGGCTTCATCAGCATGAGCGTTGGTGAAGGGAAATACGAAAGGATGTTCCTCAGATAAACTCAAAAAGATGTGAAATGGAAACGCAGAGACGCAGGAAGACGAGCACAAATGGGCAAATTTATAGGTAAATCCAGCTGTGGTTAGGGTTGGACTGCGCTGGTTCAGCTCAGCTGGGTGTGACAAGCTGCCCACCAGTTGTCAGTCCACCACACCAGTTCGCTGTGGATTGCCAAAAACAACCATCACCTTAACAACTACAACATCAATGTACTGTGAGATTTAAAACATAGAGATCTAGCCATGTTTTTAAGGACACATGCATTGTGGAAGGTGACAGAGTTCAGGTATTCTGAGTTCCTTATATTATGTGAGCAGAAGGTACAGCTAAGTAATATTAAACATTGATGAATCAGAGATTCACTTGTAATTATTGGTGATTATTGGAATAAGTACAATATAATAATAAAGGTGTATAAATTTCAGAATAGAAACAGAATGATTAAAAATGTCAATCCTAGCCAGGCATGGTGGTGCATGCCCGTAACCTCAGCACTTGGGAGGCTGAGGCAGGAGGATCACCATGAGTTTGAGACCAGCCTGAACTACATAGCAAGACACTCTGTCAAAAACAAAACAAAAAACAAAAAAATCAAAAAGTATCAATCCTAACATATACATATAAGCCAGTAAGAGAATCAGACCTGCACCTTCTTGTTAAAAAACACGGTATCCACTGGGGTGAGGAAAGCCCACTCCTCTGAACTCTCACAACTTGGAACCCTCCTGTGACCAGATGCAGTATGTGGGTTCCCTTTCTCTCTCTCTGTCTGTCTTTCCCTCTCTCTCTCTCTCTGTCTTTTCTCTCTCTCTCTCTCTCTCTCTGTCACACACATACACACACACACACACACACACACGCGCACACACACACACACACACAAATTGCCAATGGACACCCGCTGAGGGTCTTGCAACTCAATTCAGTCCTGACGCTGTCTGCTTAGCAATCAGTGTCAGAGCCCACAGCTTAGGCACTCTGTCCTGCAAGCAGACTGGCCCAGCTCCAACGCCAAGCACATCCCTTGGGCTATGACCTGTGCTTCTGACCAACTGGCTGTCAACTTCCTCAAGTCTATAACTTAAAGGACAGCTCACAGGACTCAGAGAAGCACTCTACTCATGCCTGCCAGTTTATACGAAGGATACAGTGAACAGCCAGAGGGAGAGGGGCACAAAGCAATGGCCAGAAGGGTCCTGTGCTCAGGGGTCTGTCCCCTGCCACCCTCCCTGCATGTGCAGGCTTTGCCACGCAGGACTTCATCACATCTCACTGCTCAGGAGCTTTGTTTGTTGGTTCTGCTGGTACTGGGGCTTGAACCCGTGGTCTTTGCAGAGATACATCCCAGCCCTTTTTCATTTTTCTTATTTGGACACAGGGTTTTGGTAAGTCACAAATTGCCCAGGCTGGGCTGCCTCACAAAATCAAAGAAGGAAAAAAGAAAGTTGCTTCCCTAGTATGTGAGAGGCCCTGGGTTTAATCTCCAGCACTGAAAAAAATAAAAAATAAAAAAGTGCTAATTCTATCAGGGTTCCACTGATAGAGGCCTCGCCAAGTCACCTCATTGGCATAAATGGGTATGACGGAAAGGGCTCGTTATAAACAACAAAGTATAGCCTTTTAAAATTTATTTCTAACAAAAAGTGAAAACATGGGCTGGGGGTATAGCTCAGTGGCACAGCACCTGCCTTGCCGATGTGAGGTCATGAGTTCGATTCCCGGTACACCCCCCCAAAAATTTAAAAAGTGAAGACATGAAAATTATAGAAACCTGTGTAGAATCATGTGATACTTTTCAATACATGTATACATTGCATAATGTGTAAGGCCGGTTAAATATGTCTCTCTCCCTGAACATTGATCATTGTATCATGAAAACCTTCGAACTCTTTTCTTCCAGCTTCCTGAAATACGGAGTACAGTACTGCTCTCTACAGTTACGTTACCATCACACCAGCCCACCAGACTTCTCCTGCCTAATGATAACCTAGTAACTGCCGAGTGACCTCTCCTCGGACTCTTTCTCCTGCTCTGCCCTCCCGCTAACCGCTGCGAGCTCCTGGGAAAGCACTGTTTCTAGACTCCATCCAGCAGGAAGATCACGCAGCCACTACTTCTCCACCCTTGGTTTATTTCACTTAATGGTCTCCATTTCCATCTGTTTTACAAATGGCAGGGTTTCATTTTTGTGGCTGAACAGTAATTTTTTTCTTTTTTTATTTGGTCAGGAATCGAACTCAGGCCCTTGTGCTCGCCAGGCAGCACTGTGCCGCTGAGCCACACCCCCGGCCCTGAATGGTATTTCAAGATGTGTCAGCACCACATTTTCTTTATGCATTCATCAAGTGGGGCACACGTAGATTAATCCCACTTGCTGGCTGTTGTGTGCAGTGCTACAGTAAACGTGCGCACGCAGATGCCTCTTTGATAGGCCAATTATTTCCTTTGCATATACAGTCAGTAGTGGGGCTGCTGGAGCAGATGGTGGTTCTATTTTTAATTTTTTGAGGCACCTCCATGCTGTTTTCCAAAATGGCTGTACCTGCTTACATTCCTAACAGCAGTCTGGAAGGTTCCCGTCTTCACACCCACTTGGTACCTTTTGCCTTTCTACCATTCTTACTGGACTGAGGTGACACTACACTTGTGCTTAGGGTTTGCATTTTCCTGATGACCAGTGATGCTGAGCAGTTTTTCATATACCTGCTATTTGTATGTTTTCATTGTTGTTTTTAGACAGGGCCTTGCTATGTAGTTCCAGCTGGCCTTGAACTATGTAGCCCAGGCTGGCCTTGAACTCAAGGAGAACCTCCTGCCTCAGCCTCCTGGGTGCTGGGATTACAGGTATGCACCACCATGCCCGGCTATTTGTGTGTATTCTTTTGAGAAATGTTTATTGCTTTTTTGTTTTTTATTTTTATTTTTTGGTCAGGGTCTTACTATGTGGCCCAGGCCCATCTCAGTCATAATCCTCCTGCCTCAGCCTCCACAGTGCTGGGATTACAGGGACGCATTTTTTTCTGTCGAGATTTTTTTTCCTTCCTGATGCCATGGATCAAACTCAAGGCCTTGAATATGCCAGACAAGTTCCCTACCACTGAGTTACAACCCCAGCCCCATTTTGGAGTTTTTAAAGTCTCGTGTATGTTCTCAATACTAACCCCTTGCAAACATTTTCTCTCACTCTATAGGTTGTCTAAGCAGAAGCTTTTTAGTTGGATGTGATTTTTTTGTCTATGTTTGTTTCCTGTGGTGGTGGTGGGGAAGGGGGAGTCTTATCCAAAAACTTGTTGCCCATCCCAACGCCATGAAGCGCTTCCCCGATGTTTTCTTCTAGTAGTTTCATGCCTCACATTTAATCCATCTTCAGCTGACTTTTGTAACAAAAGACATTCTTATCACTCAGGAAATTCCAAGAGTTTCAGTCTCTGTGCCAGGAACCCGGGATAAAGACGAAATATATTATGCCACATGGAGGAAAGGAAAATTTTTACTATATATGGTGCTGGACTCGTTAGATATCAGTATAGAAAAAAGAATTTTGGCCCTTATTGGATATCATACATGAAAAATATCTCCAACAGACTGTATACTTAAATATGTATGGGAGAACAAAGGTTTTAGAAGAAAACAGAACATCTTTGGAACTTTGTACTATGCAAAGAATTCTTAAATGGGGCGAAAACATTGAGGTAGCTGTATTCCCTGAAACAGCTGAGTGCAGTGGCACACACCCGTGATCCCAGTACACTGAGAGGCTGAGGAAGGAGATTCACAAGTTTAAGCCCAGCCTCAGCAACCTAGCAAGATCCTGTCTCAAAATTAACATTTAAAGAAAAGATTAGTGTTATGACTTGTATCTAGATTCTCCCCAAAGCCTCATGCAGTCATAGGTGGGGCCTTCTGGAGGTGGCTCGATCTAGGATGCTGGGAGGTTGTATGATATAGCTCATCATGGGTTTGATCTGTGGCATCAGGACGGAAAAAAAATCTCAACAGAAAAAAATGCATTCCTGTAATCCCAGCACTGTGGAGGCTGAGGCAGGAGGATTATGACTTTTATGAGATGGGCCTGGCCCACATAGTAAGACCCTGACCAAAAAATAAAAACAAAAAATAAAAAGGCAATAGACATTCCTCAAATGAATACACACAAATAGCCAGGTGTGGTGGTGCACACCTGTAATCCCAGCACCCAGGAGGCTGAGGCAGGAGGTTCTCCTTGAGTTCAAGGCCAGCCTGGGCTACATAGTTCAAGGCCAGCCGTAACTACATAGCAAGGCCCTGTCTCAAAACAACAAAACAACAATGAAAACCCAGATCTAGGATGCTGGGATCAAGAACATGATGCTGGGATTGATTCATGGCGAGCTAGGATTAAGACAACCTCTCCCACAGTGTGAGTGCTACTCGCCCCAAGGGTATGTAGCCTGCATAGGATGTAAGGGACAGAAAGAGGGTTGTTATTTGTCACTTGTTGGCCTGCTGTGCCATAGCCTGTTTCTCCCCCGCCATGCCCGTCTGCCGCGCCACCCTGCTTTGGAGCCAGCCAACTACGGACTGAACCTCCACAAACCGTGAACCAAAATAAACCTTTCCCCCTTTAGCTTTGGGTGTTAGGTATTTTGTCTCTGCAACAAGGAAAACATAACTAAGACAGCCAGAGATGTAACTCAATGCACAGGCCCTGGGATTCAATCCCCAATACCAAACACAAAGTTTTTTATTTTTGCAATAACAGACGTATTCATGCAGCCAAAATGTATTTAAAACTCCTACAAATAAATAACAAAATGACAGAAAAAAATCCAAAACTGGCAAAAGATTAGAACAAGTACTTCACAACAAATTGTATCTAACAGCCAACAAATACAGAAAGGATATTCAATTTTATTAATTATAAAGGAAATAAAAATTCAAACCATGATGAGCTGTGTCATCAACCTCCAGAACCGACTAAAAATAAAGTCAGACACTACCCAGTATTAACAAAGCAAACAGAATTCTCAGTAACTGGTGGTGGGAGTGTAAACTGATCTATGGAAAAACTGCCTGTATCTAGTAAAGCTAAAAATAAAAATAGTCTATGGATCCAGCAAGTCCTAAGGTATATACCAAACAAAAAGACCTTTAACATTCACCCAAAAGACACAGGAATACCATAAACGTCCCATTCATAATAACCTCAGGTTGGAAACTAGCCAAATGGCCATTAACAGTATTATAGAGAATTAAAACATGGAATATTTACATGAACAGTATCAATCAGGAATGAAAATTACCAAACATACAACAAAACTGGCAGGGAGTGAATGCTGTTACACACCCCCACCTTTACTTCTGTTCAGATGTTGAGGCTCAGACCTCCAGTGGGGCTATGCCAGTGGGGCTATGTTTGGATGCTCGGCCTCCACGGTGGTTAAGGATATAGAGGTCATAAGGGTGGGGCCTGAAATCTGATGGGACTGCTGTTCTACAAGAGAAAGAGACACCAGAGGTCTTTCTCTCCTGCACACAGAAGAAATACCACACCAGGAGAGGCCTCATCAGAAACCAGTCCTGTGGGCCTGTGGTAAAATAAAGTTTTGTTTAAGCAACCCACCTATATGTTGTTATGGCAACCCACAGAGACTAATACAAATATGGATACATTTCATAAAAATTTTGAGCAAAACGAGCCAAACAAAAGCATGTTCTTAATTATTTGATTACCTTCATATACTATTTAAAAATGGACAAAACTAACCTCAGTGTTAGAAATCAGGTGATAAAACTCAGTGGTCATGTTGCCCAAAGAGTCCATGAGCTGACTTCTGCAGTGCTGGCAATGCTGTGATTAGCATTCTGAGGGCGCGTGTGTTTAGTTGATGAAGTCCCTCAAGGCATATGGGTACAGTGCCTTCTCTGCCCCTGTGCTGCATTTCAAATCAGAGAATATGACGGAATCCCAGACCTCACATTTTATAGGCAAGTGTTTTGCCACTGAAGCCCTAGCTCCAGAGAATACAGTGCTTCATTTTTTTAGTGCTTCTTAACTCACTCAGAAGTTAAAGAATCAAAAATGGTGCTGTAAATGTAACTCAATGGTAGAGCATGTGTCCAAAGCCCTCAGTTTGATTCCCAGCACTACGAAAACAAAAAACAAAATAAAAAAAAACCCACATAACAAAAAAATCATGAAGGAAATCAGAAAATATTTTGAAATTGATGATAATGAAAATAGACCACAGCACAACTTTCTGTATTGGAAAGGAAATGGAGATACCTATATGCATACATGAGAAAACAAGAAAGGCTGAAAATCAGTGATCTATGCCTATACACTGCAGGAGTGAGAAAAAAATACTAAACTTTTTTTTTTTTTTTTTACAGAGTCTCACTGTGTATGTCTGGCTGGCCTTGAACTCACTATGTAGTCTAGGGTGGCCTCAAATTCACAGCAATTCTCCTGCCTGAGTTTCCATCCGCTGAGATCACAGGCAAGTGCCACCACACCCAGTTCAAAATAATTAAGGTGAAATTCACATAAAATTCACCTTTTTAAAGTGTACAAGCTGGGTGTGGTGGTTACCCTCATGTGACTATATTTTGAGTTCCTACTCGAATAGAACTGGTGTCCTTATGAGAAAAGGGGAAGGCACCAGCCCTACACAGGCAGAGGAGGGCCGAGGTTGCACAACATTAGAAAGCAGTCACTTGCTCGCCCAGGAGAGAGGCGTCAGAAGAAGCCACCCCTATATTACACTTCGATCTTCAACTTCTAGCCCTAAGAACTGCGGCTGAATTTCTGTTGTTTAAGACGATCTACTCTGTGGCATTTTGTTGTGGCAGCACTGCTGGACCAATACCAATGCCACATTCCGTTTTTCTGCTTATTAGTTTGTGACATTTTGATTGCTTCCACTTCTGGCTGTGACAGACAATGCTGCCATGGACATTCACATATATGCATTTCTGTGCACATCTGTTTTTTGTTGGGGTTGGTTTGGTACTAAAGATTGAACTCAGCACCTCCACATTGAGTCACATCCCCAACCCTTTTGAATTTTTTATTTTGAGATGAGGGTCTTGCTAAGTGGCTAAGTTGCCCAGGTGAGATTCAAACTGGCTTCTCCTGCTTCAGACTCCCACACTGCTGGAATCAGAGGATGCACCACTACACCAAGCCGTTTACTTTCTCTTGGATATATCTAGAAATGCAGGCTTGGCATGGTGGCACAGGCCTGTAATCCCAGCACTTAGGAGGCTGAGGCAGGAGGATTATTGCAAGTTTGAGACCAGCTTGGGCTACAAAGTAAGCTCAAGGCCAGCCTGAACTGCAGAGTGAGAGCCTGTCTCAAAAAAACCAAAAAAATAAAATAATAGAAATGCAGGGCTGGATCATATGGTGATTCTGCTTTAGCAACTTGGGGGAGGCAGTACTGAAGATTAAACCTTGGACTTCACACACACTAGGCGAATGTTCTATCACTGAGCTATCTCTCCCAACCTTTTTCAAGTTTTATTTTGAGACAGAGGCTTGCTAGTTTCCCAGGCTGGCCTTGAACTTGTAATCATTCTGCCTCAGCCTCCTGACAGCCTCCTGAATCCCTGGGATGACAGATATATCCTACTATGTCCAGCAACAAAGTGTAAAGGAACAGATAAAGAGCAGAAAAAATTGCCAACAAAATAAACCTATAACACAGAGATGACCAAAATCAAAAGACTGTTTTTTGAAAACACTAATAAAAGTCAAAGGCTCCTAGGGTAAGTAATAAAGGCAGAAGCCGCGAGTTAACTGATACTATAGACAGCTCGGTTAGGTAGAAACATCACAGGCAGCCTGACAAGGCGAGGCCCTCAAAGGGGTCCGCGCAGATACCTTACAACCGTGGGTTGAGACACAGTGGTTAAACTCCAGATCTCAAGACAAAAGATGAAGTGACCACACCTACATACTTCCCCTGGGAATGAACAGCAGTGATAAAGTCTCAATAAATTAAAAAATTAACAAATATTTCCAAAAAGAAAAACCCCACGTAGGCTCACGGTATGGCGGTTCAGTCCATGGTCCACGGTCGCTTCACTCTTTACTTTTGGGCCTGTGCGAGGCAGCACAACATGGCGGGAAAACACGGCCTGTCGAGGGGGTAGAAATTCACATCACAAGCCCCATGCGGAATAGGAACAGGAAGCACTTTCAGGGCGTGATCCAGTGACTCTAGCTGTGGCGGTCGTACATTACGTCAGGAACCCGTGGTCAACCAAACCCTTTGGTCTTCCGGTCAGAAAGGAAAGAGGAAGAGGAAGAGCCTGGGCCCCACAATCCCTTCCGGGGCACTCCCCCGGTGACCGGAAGAACTCCTGCTAGACTCCAACTCTTTCTTGCTGTCAGTCATTCTCTGGGAGACTCAGAGTGGAGCCCTAGACCCAGCAGAACATTTTCAATTCTTAAATCCGCCACCTTCAGCGCTCCTGCCATTTTCCATTCCACTGGCACAAGGCCACTCCCTGAGCAAACCATCACCCAACTAAACTTCATTCGACTTTGCTGTGTTTTCTGTACTATTACACACCACCTCCACTTCTTTGTTCATTGAACACAAGAACCTAGCATCCTGTGGGGGACCCCATCACCATGGCAACAATAAGCCAGAATGAGGGGACTTTCGGTAAAGAACAAAGACATCATGATTAGGAAGAGTAGTATACCAGGGTCATAGGTCCATAGTCATAAGTCCAGGGTCATAGTCATGTTCTATTTCTTTACCTGAGGAAAGGGTACCTGAATATTTATAAAAATTCACTGAGCTGTACTTTTATGTTTTCTAAGCTTTTCTACATGTTTTTTTTTTTTTTTCTGGACAATGAAAAAAATTTAAAGAAAAAAAACCTACATGCTGTGTGTAGTGGCACATACCTGAAATTCCAGCACTCTGGGAAGCTAAGGTAGCAGGATTCCCATGAGTTCAAGATTAGCCTGGGCTACATCATAAGCTCAAGGCCAGTGCGAACTACATAGTGAGACCCTGTTTCAAAAAACAAAACAAAACAAAATGTTCAAGGGTAAGATCACACAGTGACCTAGCCTTTGATAACTTCCACGATACCTGCCTTACCACACACAGTAGAGATTCAGCAGAAAACAAATGTTAAGAGCTGAGTTTTATTGTGGGTTTATATGTACCAGTTTGTTTGTATCATCTATCTATCTTGAGACAAGGTGTTGCTGTATAGCTCATGCTGGCCTTGAACTCACCACGGAGCTCAAGCTGGCCTCAAACTCCCAGCAACCTTCCTGCCTCAGCCTTCCAAGTGCTGGGACGACAGGTGCGTGCCGCCAAGCCTGGCTGTATCAGGTTCTAAACTGCTCTGAACACCTACTCTGTATCAGCTCACCTAATTCTCATAGTAAGTATAATTATTATTGCTACATTCGAGGATTGTGTAAGTCATAGGAATTCCATATTTCGCCCTGGGTCCCTAGGTAGGTAAGTGGGGTGGTTGGAGTTTTAACACAGAATTTAGGCAACTAAGTCTTAACAAGTACAAGATGCTATCAGATGTAGACCAACTAGTTGTTGCAGGCTTCTGAGGTCAGAATGAGACAAGAATCTATACGTTAAACAATAGGGATTGTTAAATAAACTGTGATAGTATCTTGCTTAGCTATTAAAATGCTGATATGGGCCTCTATTTCTATTTCAAGCTATTCATGGCATAGCTGGAAAAAAAACAAGCTATAAACCTGCACACAAATGTTTCTAATAGTTTTATTCATAACTGTCAAAACCTGGAGATGATCTGTCTACACGGTGAACGGAGTCAAGCATGGCAGTGAACATCTGTAATCCTCGAACTCAAGGCTGAGGCAGGAGGGTTACCAGGAGCTCAAGGCTAACCTGAGCTACATATCAAGAACCTGTCTCCCAAAAAAGAAAAGATTCATTTAAACACCGTATAACAGCATGATAAAAAGTATGGGAAGACACCAGTAAATTAATAGCAGTTGCCTTAGGGCGGGATGGCTGGAACTCTTCCTCCTAGTTCTGCTCATCCTTATTTTCTTAGCTTCGTGTGCATTGAGTGTATACTTAAGAGTGGGGGAGCATCCAGTGGTGACCCCTGGGATGCCATCTGCTGCAGGGTTTCCCTGCAGAGTGCACATCCTCCTGGGAATTGGAGCACAGCCCGCCTAGCGCCCAGGGTGCCTGGAGGTGGGCTTGTGCATCTGCTTCCCAGGCTCCAGCAGCCCCACCACCCACTATCTGTAGGGATGCCCTTGGTAGGGTCTCAACCTCTTTGGGCCTCAATTTGCTCATCTGACAAATGGGAATCATAACTGGGGGCTTCTTTTTTGAGACAAGGTCTTGCTATGTAATCCAGGCTGAACTTGAACTCACTATGTAGCCCAGGCTGGCCTCAGACTTGATGCAATCCTCCTGCCTCAGCCTCCTGAATGCTGAGATTACAGGTGTGAGCCACTATACCCTATGGGAATAATTAATTAAAAAGTAATAATAACAATGGTATATTATTGCCTAGCATTGTGTGAAGTGCTTTACAAGTGCTGGGTCCTCAGAACAACCCTTTGAACAAAGTGCTGCAAACATAGTAACCTAACTACACTATCAGCAGACTAATACCTCCCCTCTGCCCAGACCCAGAGCACAGTGCTCTGACACAGTCTGGCCAGCCACCTTCAATTAATAACATGTGTACTATTATTATATTCGCTTTAAAGAGGAGGAAGGAGCATGGTGTAGTAGCACACACCTGTAATCTCAGCACTCAGGAAGTTGAGGCAGGAGGATTGCTGTGAATTTGAGGCCAGCCTGGGCTACATAGTGAGTTCAAGGCCAGCCTGAACTGCATACCAAGACCCTGTCTCAAAAAAAAAGAGTAGGATGGAGGAGATCAGGACAGTTAAGGAACTTGCCCCAGGAAACCCAGGCACTTAGGTGGAGAGCTGCCACTCACCCCTGAGGACACTGCCCCTCTGCTTCTACTTCCTGGAAGCCCTTAAAATATGCCCAGACTGGCCTCAAACTCTGTGATCCTCCTGCCTCAGCCTCCTGAGTGCTGGGATTATAGCCCTACCCCACCACACCCGGCTTCTTAAACTGCATTAGACATCATACTCCAGGCACAACTCTGACAGTATTACTAGTAATAATTATTAATACCAAAATGATGGCCGTCACCAGCAGAGGACCGCCCTCCTCACACTAGCCTGTGAGCTAAGCGCGGCTCTCATTCCCTTTTGAGGGCTGAGGGGCTAGAGGCTGTGGAAGGTCACTCAGTTCTAGGAGGTGGAATCCACTCATGTTAAGACCGAACCCAACACGGGGCAGATGAGGCTTAATCTCCTTCCTCCAGAGCGACCTTCGCACGGTAACCAAGCTTCTGTCTGAGGCGCAGTCACACTGTGCAAGAGCAACGCGGCTCAGGTGGCCCCGGCCCCAGCCCCGCGCTGCTCCCTCTGCAGGACGGATCTGCCGCTTCCGGGAGCCGGGCGCCTGCGTCTGCCGAGCCTCCCGCGTCGAGCTGCAGAGGGGACATGCAGCGCCCTCACCTGTGGCCAGAGGAGCCCGCGTTCCCACCGTCACAGGTTCCTGCCCCCTTAGGACCCTTCCAACCACCGCTGGGGGTGATCCGTGCAGCCCCTGCCTCCTCTTCGGGTGGCGCGGCTGCTTTCTTTACTCTGCGCGCGCTCTGAACCTTGCGCGAAAGGGCCTGACCCTGGGAAAGGGCCGAGTTCTGCTTCCCGCGGGCACGCAGCGTAACTGCTCTGCGGGCGTGCCCCGGGCTCGGTCCCTCAGCTCCCCGGGGTTTATCCCAGCCGCCTTCTCGCCGGCGCCCTCCCGATGGCCATGCCTCTTTTGCACCCCGTTCTGTCCATCGCCTATGTCACTGCCCTGGTGATATATGGGAAAGAAACTCCCCCAGCCTGCTGGATGTCCAGGACGGGTTCGTGTTCTCTGAAATCCAAGAATGAATTCTAGGAATAGCGGAGGTTAACAGCAGCATATATTTACTGGGGAAAGAAAGCTTCTGTCTGAGGGGGACAGAAGGGGCGCGCCGTGGGTTGCCCAGGACACTGCCTTTCCCAGGGATTTTTATAAAGCACAACCAGAGATGAGGCGGGTCCAAGGCGGGGAAAGGTGGAGAATCCCAAGGTGGGCGCGACGGGGACAAAACTAGTGTCAACCAAGAAGACTGTGAGCGTAATTGCCCAGGTAAAACGGATTAAACGGGGATCCAGTGGGGAAGCCAGTCCCATAGCAAGCCAGCAGGAAACAGAAGGGCTCTTGGCCTTTCCCAAGGTGATGGACACCTATTTAGAGTATCAATTACTGTTCTGTAACCTGAGGGGAAGTGTGTGTGGGCGTTGGTCTCTCCTTTTGTCTTGTCTGGCCCTTAGGAGGTGCCTGTCTCCCCCACAGTTACAATGTATCCCCTCTTCTGCAGGGCTCCCTCCAGGCCGGCCCTGTCTGACTGCCTGTAATATTTCTTCCTAACTTAGCTCCATAACAGTAGGCTCTGTGCATTTCCTAAGTAGTCAGTTCCTGGCAGGTCGTGTCCCCTTGGGACATCTCTTTCAGAGGCCTCCATTCTGCTGCGGTGGGACCTCCAATGTGTATCATGATTACTTCAGTAGGCAGCAAATTTCCTGCCTCAGGGGCAGGAGAAGAAAGGATCTGATATTTGTGTCTCTCCAGCGCCAAGAGCAGGGCTAAATTTCTCCAGTACCAGGGCTCTAAATTTCAAAGAGAAAAATTACGCCCCTTCCTTTCTTCCTTCACCCCCTTCCCTTCTCTTCACCTTATCTCCATGAATAGGAGGCTCAACTTCCAAAGTCTTGATTCGTTTAGTTTGATGTTTCAAACCAAATCAACTCACAAGAGTTTTAATAAGTAACATGCACTATACATTAATAAGTGTCACTCTGTGAACCATTTAATTTCTATTTTGTATGTTTTTTGTTTTGTTTAGACTATCTTTTGGGACCGGGTTTCGCTATGGAACTCAGGCTGGCCTTGAACTCACTACGTGTGAACTCATGGCAACCTTCCCTGCCTCAGCTTCCTGAGTGCCGGGATCACAGCTGTGCACCACTGCACCCAGCATATTTCTTAAACACAACAGCAGTGTTTCTCCTTAAATGAAACAGGGAAGTCTACACCTTAATAATATTTTTGCCATAATCTGCGTCTGTGGTTTTTTCTTTATCCTTAAGAAGTTTTTTGGGAAAAATTTCAGTGGTCTAAGTGGTAAGGAGAGAACTGGGGCATTTTTAGGGGGGACAGGAACCTGCTGGGCTGTGTGGTGGTCACCCCACTTCACCCAGCCCACAAAAATAAGAGGGATTCACGCGAGAGGTGGCCCTTAGTGACGGAACACCGCACTGATTATAACAGGCAGCACATTTGCGCGCACGCGTGTGTGTGTGTCCCTGCCTCGCTCCAGGCTGGCGGTGCCATGGGCTGGTCAGAGCTGACCTGGGGGAAGTGGGAGGGCCTCCTGCCACCAAACTAACCACTATCATATTATTACACACACAAAAAAATCCAACACTGTACGCAAATAAACATTTTCTTTGGTGATTTGGCCAGGAGATGTCATCATTGTGTGTGTGTGTGTGTGTGTGTGTGTGTGTCGGGGGCGATCTTGGTGCCTGGCATCTGGTCACACTGAAGGTGCCATTTTTATTGGCTTGGTGTGACAGATGCCTGAGAGACGGTCTTGCACAATTCTCTACAAAATGAACCGCAGGATCCTCCCGAGCCGTGGGGGAGAAAGAATGAATGAGTGAAGGAGGTAGGAACTGAATCGACCTGGAAGAGCGAGGAAATGAGTAAGCGCGTGGGTGGACAGGGAGGGAAAGGCCAGGGCAGAGCCCAGGGCGCGGGAGGTCCAGGCTCTGCCCGCCGAGGCGGCCCACCGCAGCGCTGCGGGACTACTTCACAGAGATCTGTTTACCCACTGGTCTTTCCCAGCAAAGTCGGAGCCCCTGGAAGGCAGGTACTTAATTTGACCGTTTCTGTACCCTGGGGCCCTAAAACAGTGTCTGGCACATTCACAGAATGGTAGCTTAGAGATTTGGCTGCCGTTTCGGGCAACATCTCAACTGCCTGACGGAGCTTTGCCAACTGCGCAGCGCAGCACGCAGGGAGGAACAGAGGGGAAGGGAAAGCACAGGCGTTCTCTTCAAAGACATGCGCCATCTGTGCACTCCTCCCATAGGTCAGAACCTAAATTCCACGGCCGTGCCTCACAGAGAGCATGCTGGGAAATGCAGTTTTGCTCTGGGTGGACTCGTGTCCAGGTAAAAATCTTGTGTTCTAAAAATATCAGAAATAGCAGGCAGGGCGGCACATGCCTGTAATTCCAGCACTCGAGAAGCTGAGGCAGGACGATCTCCGTGAGTTCGAGGCCAGCCTGGGCTATGTATACATAGTGAAATCCTGTAAAGCAAAACAAAGAAACAAAAAGCTGATTTCACCATTCATATATTTATAAAATGCTTTTGCAAATATCATGCCCCAAAAGTCCAAGAGGCTGTTAACTTTACTTCTCCATAAAGTGCTTAGTATTCCTCAAATACTACTTCTACCTGTGAGAATGTGCCTTGTATATGAATAATGTCATTTACCGCACACATTCCTGGGGAAGAAAAGGCCGAGAAGCAAAAACAGAATTTCCCTGTCACCAATAAATTCTAATAAAGCCAATAGTAAGATCAGCTGAAACGCAAAATGCACGTGAACAAAGACCAAGGCTGGACTTCTGAGTAAGAACATGTGATAAATTACGTATTTATTCTGCTAAGGATCTTTAGTCCCAGATCTTTACCAGGTTATTCCTAAGCAAAGCAACCAAAGTGTGTTATCTCACTTAGAGATGACTTGCTAAAGAGCAGGTCAAAGAAATACATATCTTAGAAGAAGAATGTCTGTGTTGTTAGGTTATGCATTGCCCAAATAGGCTTCATAATCAAAATGTTAGGGCTTCACTGGTGTAAGAACCCGAGGGTGGGAATATAAACTAAAAGTCATGAAGGAAATCTGTTCAAAAAGAGAACGGATGGGACGAAGGAAAGGAGAAAAGAAAAAGACAAAAATGTATGTATGTATGTATAGAGGAATATA
>PVLD010021304.1:0-31779 GCA_004027595.1 Dinomys branickii | reverse complement strand
TGTTTACAATGTAGGGGAGAAAAGGAGGCTGCTTGCAGCCATTCCTCCCTTTGGCTAGTTGGTTTTTGCTGTTCTCTGCTGCCCTGAACAGTTTGCCCTCTGCCATGTGCCCTCTGGCTTTGAGAGAGCCAAGTATGGACTGAAACCTCCACAAACTGTAAGCTAAATAAACCTTTCCTTCCTTCATTTTGGGTGTTGGGTATTTTGTCTCAGCAACCAGAGAAAAGTAACCAAGACAAGTCCTTTCAAATGAATAAAGAGGTATTAAAATTTTATGGACTACTTTTTACTAAATGGTCTTAATTTTCATCATTTCTTTTTGGCGGAACCAGGGGTTGAACTCAGGACCTTGCACTTGCCAATAGGTGCTTATTCCACTGAGCTATATCCCCAGCCCTAATTTTCATCATTTCCATCAATGATAATAGTTAAGTTAATAATAAAAGGACACAAACTACTGTAGAGAGTTAAACAAAGACAAGTAAATAATGCAACATGAATTGATAGCACATTCTTATCTCTCTGCGCTTGACTGCTGATTCATTTTGTAGGAGTGTTGACTATTTGACTCAAATTATAGGTAGCAGTTAAAGGTAACTCAAGTTAAAGGTAACTCAAGTTAAATGTAAAAACAAAACAGTGGGTGATATAGGACCTTTTAAGAAATATATAAGTAATTTAGCAATAGGTGAAATAAGGAATTAAGTTACAAAGGCAAATGTTCCAGCAGTATAAAACATTTTATGTTAGAAGGAGCAAGTCCAGAGGATATGGTGCCATTACATTTTCTAGACTGTAAGAACTCAAAACTGGTGTCCTCTCATCTGAGATTTTGTAAGAAACAAGTACCATATGAGACAAAACTTACATTAATGTTCAAGTTAAAAGTCAAGTTCAAATAAATAAATTTAGGCAGAAAATAATCCCTAAATCTGGCAATCTTCATGAAATTTTAAACTTGAAATCAAAGAGAAAAATAGCTCTTGATTATTTTTTCAGAATAATAGAGGAATTTTTATATTTCCTTCTTGAGTTTAATTTTTTCTTTTCCTCTTTCTGGTATCTTATAGAGTATGTTATTTAATTAATATCAAAAGGATGTGAGACAACAAAAATATTTGAAATTCATGAATTAGTTTATATGCTATATACATGGGGCAAAAGAAATAACTGAAGATATATAATGGTCAATAATTTTCCAGAATTAAAAGGATTTGCCAGGAGTGGTGGCTTATACCTGCAATCCCAGCACTGAGGAGGGTGAAGCAAGAGGATCACTGTGAGTTTGAAGCCAACCTAAGCTACAAAGTGACCTCAAGGCCAGCCTGAACTGCATAGTGAGACCTTGTCTCCAAAAGACAAAGAAAATTGATAGGAGTCAATGAAATAGTTTTCCAAGAAGGAAGAATGACTGAGAATTATTACAAACATATATTTAAAAATATACATATATAAAAGATAGAAAAAAGGATTATATGCTTTTACCTCAAACAGAGAATATTTAAGGAGACAGATGTTTACCCTAAATTGAACATTACACAGTGTACACACATACTAAAACATCATGTAGCACCCCATAAATACACTTTTTTATATTTCAAATTTAAATTAATCTGAAAAATGTTTATACATACCTAGAACTTTCATAAGCAAGTTTAAAATACAAAGAGAAAAGAAAATTCTTCAATGTAGCTATAGTGGAAAAAATGTGTCTAAAATAAAGTTAATAATTGCAAAAGTCTTCTTGTCAGATTAAATATCAAAACAATGGAAAAACTCCTTTAAATTTTGAAAGAGAAAACTGACTGCAGCACTCTAAATTGAGCAAAAATATCTTTCATAAACAAAGATAAAATATTAGGATTTTAGACAATGAAAAGCTTCCAATATCAGTGGAATATTTTAGCCATAAGCAATGCAATGCTAAATGAAAATTAGGCAATATTCAAATACACATGGAGTATTTGATATTATAATAAGAAGCATTAGTATACAACATTGTTTCCTATTATGCTAAACAATTTAAAATATCAAAAGTAAATATAGTGTCAATAGGAATTTATAATACAGTTATATTAAAATACATTGAAAAAAGCAAAAGAGAAGGAAAAAGGAAAATATGTCATTCTCAGATGTTTATACTATATGTATACATTAAAAAATTTTTTGAATACCTATAAGGTATTATATATAATACCTATATATACCTATTATACATACCTATAAGGTATTATATATATATATATCACTGAAAATAATATAAAAGCAGGTAAAACCTATATATTAATAATGGAGCTTAAATAAAGTCAGTAACAAATTCTCCCTAGAGAAGAAATTCAAAAAATAGTAGAAAAGCAAAGCACAGATGAGATAAAGAGAAAGAATGGTCTTCACTTGTTCTTAGCCAAAAGGCCAAGAAGCAATAGAAAGAATGATCTTAATGTTACATTTGAACCTATATATTTTACTATAATGAATCTAAAGGATCTATAAACTCCAAACAAAATCAAATATTTCCTGATTGCACAAGAAATATAGACCATATTATATGTTTATGGTAAAATATTAATTTTAATTACAAGGCCAGGCTATTAGTAAAAGACTAGATACACCATACCAAGTAAACACTATTCAAATAAGAGTTAACTAGGTACGAAAAAGAAATTGACTTCAAAACAAGGAAGATCATCAGAGTTAAAGAAAGCCATAACACAGTGGTAAAAGCATCAATTTAAAGCAAAAGATGGAACAAACCCAATGATGTTCGCACCAAAGAGTTTCAAAATATAAAAACAAACAAAAATAGAAAATTGAGAGACAAATTCATAAATCATTAGCAATTTCAACATTCTTTCCTAGTAAACGCCAAAACAAATAGACAACAAATTAGAATAGACAACCTGCAACTGAAATAAAAGATATTTTAAGGACACTTTGCTAAAATTTATATAAAAATAAGAGGAATTGGAAGTGCAAAAGCAAGTATTTTCTCACAAGATTAGACCTGTTGAAAAACAGAATAGAAAATCAATAGGGCCACACATATATTATCAATTGATTTTGACAAATATGCAACAAAATATATCACAGCATTTGGCTTCACACACAAGGAATAAACTAAATAGAGCCTCCATCTACCGTACCACCATGGATCACAGAATTTAAAAAAATTACATAAACCTTTCGGAAGAAAGTCTCAGGGAAAATTTTTGTGATTTTTGCTTTAGATATGGATTCATTAGGACAGAAAAATATAAATAATAGGAATATATAACATAAATTTTCCTTCAGCAATATTAAAAATGAAGTTTAAAAGAGTATGCTAAGAATAATTGAATGCTGTTAACTGAGAAATATTTGCAAAACATAGCTGTAAAGGGCAGATATTTAAAATATATTATACACTTTTTCCCACTGTACAGGTATAAAACTATTTAAAATATTTTGGCAAATTTTGAATGCATACTCTACATAAAAGAGATAGATAACAAAGACGGTTAACAGCGTTAGTCATTAGGGAAAAGAAAATTAAAATCACAATAAATACCACTATGTATCTATCAAAATGCCAACAAAAGAAACAAAATCCAAAGAAAACAATGAGGAACTACAAAGTACAGTACAGGGAGGGTGCAAAATTTTCAGCTATTGCTGATGGGATAAAAACCATATAACCTCATAGAAAACAGACCGTAAGTTCTCATAATTTCACAACTTATCTTAAAACTCATTAATCACATGCAGACATATTTTCAAAAAAGGAATATTTGTGCCATGCGAAGACCTACATAAAAGTGTTCATAGCAGCTTGATTCTTCATAGTGCAAAAGAGAAAACAATATTTCAACTGTTCTCAAACAGATAAACAGATAAACAAAATGCGGTATGCCAATGCAAACAGGATACACGCAGCAGTAAAAAGGAAAGAACTACTGAACTACTATTACATATAATGGTACGGCTAGATCTCCACATTATCATCCTACATAAAAGAAAAGGGAGTGGGACACTGCATACAAACATAAAGAGGAAACATAATTTCCTCTTGATTATAAACTGTGGTTACATTACTATATACATTTATGACAATGCACTGAAGTGTGTACTCTTAAAGCATAAATTTTATTGTATTATAATAATACCACAGTGGAACGGTTACAAAAAAGTACCATAGGGGCTAGCGAACGGAAATAAGCCTGACACTAAGAGAATTCTGACTCTATCAACGCCGCTGAGGGATTAGCAACCAGCATTGTAACTTCAGTTTTAAATTGCATGCAAATGAGTCTAGGATGGTGGTTTTTAGCTATGGTTATACATGAGAATTGCCTGGGGAACTTGTGTAAATCAATGGAGCCTAATTCCAACCTGGGAAAATTAAATTATCTTCGTGGTGATGCCAACATTTTTATTCCGTTTTTCTTTCTGATTAGTGCATATCTGCAATGCATAATGAATGCATTATTTGTGTGGGGTTGGTGCGTGCGCATAACACGTTAGATCTCTTCTCATCCCTTCCAGCCTGGCTTCCCTGCCCACTCCCTCCACCTCTTGATCCCTTTCCCATGTGAAAAAGATCTAGCTCTCTACATCCCATTACCTCTTTTTTGTTTTCCACTTTTTAAATTTTGGATTTCTCATATAAAGGAATTCACGTGCTACTTAAGTTTCTGCGTCTGATTTATTTCACTTAAAATTATGGTCTCAAAGTGCATCTATTGTCCCATAAGTGACTCAAATTTTAAAAGCTTCTTCATGACTTGATGAGGAAACAGGTTTGGAGCCACTGAAAAAGCTGCATTTGTCAGAATCTTTAATGTCTCAGAGTCACAGCAGGGCTACTGAAGCCAGGTGTTGCTGATTCAAGATCCACAGTTTGAAAAACACCAGAATAGTCAAACTGACTGCAGAAGCTTTTGTACATTCAAGGTAGCTATATGGGAGGTGTTAGTAATCCTGACACCCACAGTCAAAAGGAGGAAAGGTTTAATTTGGCTTACGGCTTGTACAGGTTTCAGTCTAAAGTTGGCTGGCTTCAAAGAAGGCAGCATGGTAGACGAGCAGGGGAGAGAGCAAACAGTGTACGGAAGCGCAGGTGTGAGGTAGCGAGACTTTCTACTTTCTCTTATACCATTCAGGCTATAAGTTGGTACCACTCACACCCAGGGTAGGTCTTTCCTCTTCCCTCTTCCCTGAGTCTTCCCTTCTCAGTCTGTGCTAAACCAATCAGTAGACTAATCCACTATCACACACCCGTGATCAAGTCATCTCCCAAAAGAATGACGTTTAGGCACATAAGGCTCAGGGGGTGGGATTGGGGTGTATTGGTTACTTTTTTCTTGCTGTGACAAAATCCCCAATGCCCAAGATGAGGGAAGGAAAGGTTTATTTAGCTTACAGTTTTTGGAGGTTTGAATCCATACTTGGCTGGTTCTGAGACACAGAGGCACAGGACAGAGGGCAACAGTTCACGGTGGTGGTACACAGCAAAGCAACAAGTGCAAGAAGGGAGGAATGGCAGCAAGCAGCGTCTTTCTCTCCCTTATATATACAAACTATCCACCCTAGGGCAGGTATAGCTCTCACATCCATAATCCCAGCAAACTGTCTGCCCTAGGGTGAGTATAGTTCTCAAACCCATAATCCCAGCATTGGATCATGATCAGTCATAAACTCTAAAAGCCACCCCATAACCGAATGAGGATTTGGGGGAACATGCAGACACAAACCACAACAGAGGGCGTATAAGATATATGCCATATTAGAACTTGAATTTATTCCTAATGTGAAAAGACAAAATAATAATAAATTTAGCTTTAGATCGTTTTGGCTTTATTTTGATCCGTGATCATAATAAGAGCATCACATCCTAGTAGAGAATAGGAACTGCTACTGGACTGTGACAACATTGAGTCGTAAGGTGGGAACAAAGAAACAGAACAACAATAAAAGTGGATTGGATAACATGAGGTTACTCCAGGTCATTTTTCCTATAAGGGTAAAAGCAGAGATGACTTCCTCATGCTAAGGCAAGTGGACAGGACATTTTTCAGTTTATTGCTCTCAGTCTCTTATGTTCAGTAAAAACTCTTCTGTATATGGATCTACATACCTTATCATCATCTCACTTTAACTCCATGGCGTTTAGCAAGAGTCACTCTTGCTTTGCTCAGCTCTGTTGCAGCCTAGCAGAGTAGAATCTACAAATACGGCCTTCTACAATTTTGTTGAATGTCAATATACTCTCTCAAAGAAGTTAAAAAGATAAACTGGTTTTAAAGATATCCAGAGACAACGTTCTAGACCTGTGTTAAATTCTGTCACAGATTTGCCAAAGTATGATACTCTGCATACAAAATTTAATTTTATAAGAACAAGTGTCCAAGGGTATCTGCTATCTTACAACGAGTGACTTACATGATTAAAATCACTGGTAAAGATATCTTAGTTACTGACAACAAATGAGACTGCTCTATATACAAACTCATCTCCTTTAGCAACATTTTTGAAAAAAAAATTATAATGGCTCAGTGATGTAAAAGAAAGCAGAAATTAGGATATTAACCAATGTTGGGACATTTCCTTGCCTATCAACCACTCTGTTCATTTTGATCATTTTCCCTCTTATACAAAGGGACCGATACAAATGTTTCTCATTTTCCTTTGATATTGAAGAGTCCTACTTTATTTCTAGAAAGTAAATTATGGTACTCCTTGAATCTTCTGCCCAATTCACTCTGTAATTTTTTTCTGGTTAATGATTTTTGTTTGGTGAATCAATGTTTGAAAGAGCATACAAATGCAACCTAGTTCCAAATCCTCTATGGAATAAATCAGCAAAAATTCCCTTAATAAATATAATTGTTGTTTTTCATTAGTAGAGATTTCCTTACATTGCCTTCCTTCATCCTGAGAGGATAGTACCAAACCTGTTGCCAGCAGGCACTTATCATCTGTGAACTCTAATAAACTCTACATAATAATTATAGACTCATTTATCTTTCCAAGAACTGGGGTAGGTACTTTACATTTTTCTTGTTTAATTCTTACCATAGTTCTGCTACCCACGTAAAAACCTCCATGTAAAGATGTAGATAACTTTCAAAGGTTAAGGAGTGGGATAGAGTACATCTAGCTAATGTTTGAAACTCATATTAATACAAGGTCAGTGACACTTTTAAACCGCTATTTTGTCCAGTTGTTTAACTTTCTCTTCATAGAAGTACACTAGTTACATTTACATATACACATATAAACCAATTTTGAAGGAAAATATGATTAAACCAATATCTGATCTTATGATTTGAATATCAAAAGAAATATGCAGATGTTCTTTAAACATGTTTATTTGTATTGAAGTAGGTGGCAGTTTCCTTAAAATTGATGGATTTCAGTTGAGGACACACTGAGAAATTGGCAAATGGTAACAGGGCAATCAGGAAAAAAGAAATCCCCTTTGATATCCATATCTAGATGATACTGAAAATAACTACATAACACTAAACTACTTTAAACTATATCCAAATAGAATCTGCATATGTGACTTTTTTCTTGTGTTTATTAGTCATTTGTGCTTTTTTCTGTAAGTCTTCATTTCAGATGCCCTTTTCTGACTGGGTATTTTATTTTGAGAGAGGTCTGATTATTTTTAATATATTCTATTCAAAGAACAGCTGGGAAAACTTTCCTCCCCATCCTGTAGATTGTGTCCCCAATTCTTCTGTTTCCTTTGTGGGGCAGAAACTTTTTAATTTAATAGGAACCCGTCTGTTTCCTCTCGATGCTATTACTTGTGCAATTGGGACTCTGTTCAGACGCTCCTTTCCTACACACGTCTTCACCAGTGTTACCTATTTGTTACCTAACAGATTGTTTTGCTTTTAACATTAAGGCGTTTGATTCATTTACATTTCAGTGTAGCACATGGTGAGGGGTATGGGTCTAGATTCGGCTCTCTGCATGGGAGTAATCAGTTTTTCCTGCAGCATTTGTTAAGAGACTTATCTATCCTCCAGTGCATGTTTTTTGACTTCCTGCCAAAGACTGGGTAGATGGATGTGCCTGGACTTGTTACTGTAACTTTTAATCTGTTCCACTGACTCACCTGTCTGGGGTGTGTTTTCTTTTTGTTACTGACTCGCTGCTTTTATGGCTGTGGCTTTGTAGCATCACTTGAAGCCTGCGATCGTGACTCCTCCTGCTTTGTTCTTTGCTCAGGATGAATTTTGCTATTCTGGGTCTTTTCTTGTTCTATATAAATTTCGGGATTGTTTTCTCTAGTTCTGTGAGGAATGTTACTAATATTTTGATTGGGATTATATTAAATCTATATAATAGTTTTGGATGTATGGTCATTTGGCTGTATTTGTTCTGCCTGTCTGGGAAGAGGGAATGGCTTTCCGCTCTTTGATACACACTTTGATCTCCTTTTTCAGAGTATTGTACTTTTTCACTTCCTTCGTTAGGTTATTTCAGAGCTTTTTCACTTCCTTTGTTAGGTTTCTTCCTAAGTATAGATGGGGAGATTTTGGGAGGTTGATGCTGTTGTGACTGGTACTGCTTTTCCAATTTCTTTCTCAAACTGTTCATTACTGGAATACAGAAACACGAATGTTTTATGTCTTGCTACGTTACTAAATTTGGTTATTAATTCTAGTAGTCTTTGTGGGAATATTTTGGGTCTTCTATGTAGGTCATATCATCCACAAATAATCATTTGACTTCCTCCTTTCCTTTCCATATCCTTTCTCTTTCTTTTAATTGCTTGATTAGTTTGGCTAATATTTAGCGAAGCATATTGAACAAGGAGATGACAGTGGGACACTCTTGTTCCTAATTTTAGAGCAAAAGCTTTCAATTTTACCTAATTTAATCTGATGCTGACCATTATTTTATTATATGAAGATCCTTCTATACATATTCTTCAGAGTTTTTATCATAGTGAGTGCTGGATGCTGTCAGTGTCTTTTCCTGTCTGTTGAGAGCATCCTGTTTTTGCTTTTGTTTTTATCCTTCCTTCTGCATATGTGACATTACTTTCATTGATTTGCATGTGTTGAACCATCCCCGAATCTCTGAGATGAAGACTGCTTGTTCATACTGTATGATCTTTCCGCTAATTTGTTAAATTAGGTTTCCCAGTATATTGTTCAAGGTTTTTGCAATGATGTTCATTAAAGAGATCAGTTTGTACTTGATGTTTTGGGTTGAGTCACTTTCAGGTTTTGGACTCGAGGCCCAAAACTACTAAGCAAATTTAAAAGTAATCCACTAGGACTTACTTTAAGAATACTACTTCCCTTTAAATTTCATTTCAGATTTTTAGGAATATTAACATTAGATATCTCATTAAGATTTTGTATATTCAGCAGTGAATTTATCAGTTCCTCTGCTTTTCTTAGTTGATAGTTTCTTTACATTACTGTTTCATTTCATTTCTTCTTATTGGATTACCCAGAATTTTTATATCCCTTTGTTTCAATTTCATAATTATGGATCTAGAAATATATCCATTCCTTCTGAATTCTTCCATTTATTGGAGTACAGGATATCAAAATAGTTACTAGTAACCTGGGTTTCAGCGGTCTGTTGTGATTTTACTTTTTCATTTCTAATTTCTTGGCTTGAGTCTTTTCTTTCTCTTTTGATAAGACTGCCTAAAGTTTTGTCTGTTTTGCTTATTCTTGCAAAAAACTCTCTCTTCAATTCATTGACTTTTTATATAGTTCATAGTCACCATTTCACTGACTTTATTCTGACATTTATAATTTCCTTCCTGTACCTCTTTTGGATTTGGATTTTTTTTTTCTAGTATATTGAAGTGCACCATTGGGTTATTTATTTGTACCCTTTTGAAAAAGAAAATGTGGGAATTCATAACTATTAACTACATCTTAAGTATTTCTTCATTGTGTTTTATGAGTTGTGGTATATTTTACTGGCATTTTTGTTTGATTCTAGAAACTAATTTTTCTTTGACTCCTTCCAGTGACCCATTGCTTATTCAAGAGAGTATTGTTTAATTTCCATGCATTTGCATAATTTCTATGGTTTCTTTTGTCATTTATTTCTAGTTTCATTGCACTATGTTCAGAAAGTATGCATGGAATAATTTTAATGCTTTGTGTTTGATTATTCATGCTTTATGATACATTTTGCTGAATTTTTCATGTGCTTCTAAGAACAATCCTTATTCCATTATTGTTTGACAGAACTCTGTAGGTTATCTATTAAGTCCATTTGCTTAACGGCTTGGTTAAACTCTGATATTTCTCTGGGTTTTTTTTTTGTGTGTGTAGTTGATCTATTTATTTGTAACAACGTGGTTTTGAGTTTCCCACTATAATTGTATGGATATTTACCTAACTCTTTATTCCCAGTAGTATTTATTTTATGAAGTTATGCGCTGGTATTCATGGCCTGTGTGTTTATAATTATTATCTCTTCCTGTTTGAATTGATCCCTTAACCAATATATGGTGAATTTCTTTGTCACCTCTCATCAGTTTGGCTCTCAGTCCATTTTGTCTGAAAATAGAATAGCTATTTCTTCTTGTTTATGGTTTCTTGATGCATGAAACATTGCTTTCCATTCTTTAATTTTTAGCAGGTGGGTTTTTCTTTGGATACAATGTGATTTTTATGGATAGCCTATCACTGACTTTTGTCTCTTGATCCACTCTGCCAATCTGTCTTTCGACCAGGGAACTGAGACCACTCGCCCTAAGGGTTATTATTGGAAAAATATTGACCCATTCCTGTCATTGTACCATTTTACTCTCACTTCCCTCCTTCCTATTTTTTTCTAGCTGCTGACTGCTCACCGTTTTTGGTGTAGTCATTCTACTAGACTTTTTGACATTGTTGGATTCACGGTGTTTCTAGGCTAATCTTTGAGAATTTTTTCTAGCACTGGTTTTTTGGGGATAAATTTCTTTTTTTATATATTTTTTATATAAAAAGTAAAAGCACAAAAACATACTAACAAACAGACACAAAGCAGCATAAGAAATAGTACAATCAAAACTGATTTACAGACAATGTGACATGGACCCAACAATGGTTGTTGCTTTACCTATTGATATCTTCGAAGTGTATATTCATGAACACAAATACAGACATGCAAAATTGGTCAAACAATTAATCATCTCAACAACAGGAAAAAAAAAAAAAAAGAAACCTGAAAGCATTAACAAAGAGGCACAAAGTAGTACAGCAGTAAGATCAGAATTGAATTATAGACAAAGTATCTATACTATCTATCTATCTATCTATCTATCTATCTATCTATCTACTATCTATCTAAACCAACAGTAGTTGCTGCTTTGCAAATTGATATCTTCAAAGTGTGTGTTCAGGATAACACATACAGACATATAAGATTGATCGAATAACCTGTCATCAACTATTCCTTAGCACTAAGTGATATAATACAATAGTAGAACCATGTTAGCCCTCCAGCACATATGCATCTGCACATATACATACACACATTTTTGCCTCTTTCTTTTCTCCTTTTCCTTGTCCCATCTGTTCCTTGCTTTTGAACAGATTTCTTTCATGTCTCTTAGTTTATATTCCCACCTTCAGGTTCTTACACCAGTGATACAATACGTTGCCTGTACATGTACCGCTGATTTATTTCACTTATGAGTATGGACTCCAGTTTTGACCACTTGCCTACAAAGTCCCCAAAACTGTCTTTCTTTATAGCTGAATAATATTCCATTATATAAAAATGCCACAATTTTTTAATCCAGTCGTCTGTGGATGGACACTTGGGTGGCTTCCACATTTTAGCTATTACAAATTGAGCTGCTATAAACATGGGTGCACATATATCAGAGTGATATGATGTTTTCAGATCTTCTGGGAAAATACCCAGAAGAGGAATAGCTGGTTTGAATGGAATCTCTAGACCTAGTTTGCTGAGAAATCTCCAAACTGCTCTCCATAGTGGTTGAACCAATCTGCATTCCTTCCAACAGTGTAATAGAGTCCCTATTTCTCCACAGCCTCGCCAGCATTTGTTATTGGATGATTTTTTCATACTGGCCAGTCTTACTGGGGTGAGATGAAATCTCGATGTTGTTTTTATTTGCATTTCTCGAATGACTAAGGATGTGGAACATTTTCTCATATATTTATTTGCCATTTGTATTTCTTTATCTGAGAAGTGTGTATTAATCTCAGCTGCCCATTTCAGTATTGGGTCTTTGAATTTGGACAGGTACATGTTTTTTAATTCTTTGTATGTTCTAGATAGCAGTCCTTTGTCTGAGGGACAGCCAGCTAGGATTTTTTCCCAATTTGTGGGTTTTCTTTTTACTTTGCTGGTGATTTCTTTAGATGTACAAAAACTTTTCAGTAGGATGAGCTCCCAGTTATTGATTCTTTGAAGTGTTTCCCTTGCAGTTTTATTTTTGTTCATGAACTCTCTGCCTACTCCTATGTCTTCAAGATTTTTACCTACTTTCTCTTCCAATAGATTTAGAGTTTCTGTTTTAATATTGAGATCTGTGATCGATTTTGACGTGAGTTTGGTGCATGGTGATAGACTGGGGTCTATTTTCAGTTTTTGGCAAGAGGCAAGCCTGTTTTTCCAGCACCATTTACTAAACAGGCCTTCTTTTTTCCAGTGAGTTTGGTTGACACCTTTATCAAATATTAGGTAGATGAGTGGGTTTTTCATTATGGTTGCATCTTCCAGTCTGTTCCAGGTCTGTTTTTTAGCCAGTACCAGGTTGATTTTATTACAGCAGCTTTATAGTATCATTTTAGGTCAGGGACTGTGATCCTACCTGACTTGTCCTTATTGCCCAGGATTGCTTTTGCTATTCTGGGTCTCTTCTGGTTCCAGATGAATTTGAGGCATATTTTCTCTAGATCTGTGAGGTATGCTAATGGTAGTTTAATGGGAATTGCATTGAATCTGTACAACAGTTTTGGTAGTATGGCGATTTTTACAATGTTAGTTCTTCCTAACCATAAGCAGGGTATGTTTTTCCATTTATTGAAATCCTCTTCGATTTCCTTTTTCAGAGTACTATAGATTTCACAGAATAAATCTTTCACATTCTTTGTTAGATTGATTCCTAGGTATTTCAATTTCTTGGTTGCTATTGTAAAAGCTATGATTTCCTCAATTTCTCTCTCAGTCTGTTTGTTGTTCGTGTATAGGAATGCTATTGATTTTTGGGTGTTGACTTGTATCCAGCTACGCTGCTGAATTTGTCAATTAATTCCAGGAGTTTTCTTGTGGAGATTTTGGGGTCCTCCATGTATAGTATCATGTCATCTGCAAATAGTCATGGTTTATCTTCTTCCTTTCCTATCCTTATTCCTTTTATTTCTCTCTCTTGTCTGATTGCTCTGGCTAATGCTTCCAGAACTAAGTTGAATAAGAGTCATAACAGTGGACGTCCTTGTCTTGTTCCTGACGTTAAAGTGAAAGTTTTCAGTTTTTGTCCATTTAGTATGATGTTGGCTGTTGGTTTGTCATAGATGGCTTTGATCAGATTGAGGTAGAGAACATCTATTCCTATTTTTTCTAAAGTTTTTAACATTAATGCATGTTGGACTTTATCGACAGCCTTTTTTGCATCTATTGAGATGATCATGTGGTTTTTGTCTTTGACGGTATTAATATAGTGTATTACATTTATTGATTTGCGAATATTGAACCATCCTTGCATCCCTGGAATGAATCCTACCTGGTCGTGGTGTATAATTTTCCTTATGATTCGCTCTAATCTATTTGCCAATATTTTGTTGAGTATCTTTGCATCTATGTTCATTAGAGAGATTGGCCTGTAGATCTCTTTCTTGGTTGGGTCTCTCTCTGGTTTTGGTATCAGTATAACACTTGCCTCCAGAAATGTGTTGGGGAGTGTTGCTTCCTTTTCGATTTCATTGAAGAGTTTGAGGAGTGTTGGCATTAGATCTTCTCTGAATATTTTATAGAATTCTGCTGTGACTCCATTAGGGACTGGGCTTTTCTTTGTTGGTAAGTTTTTAGTAACATTTTCAATCTCATTAATTGATACTGGGTTGTTCAGGATTTTTACGTCTTCCTGATTCAATTTTGGTAATTTGTACCTTTCTAGGAATCTGTCCATTTCTTCTGTATTTTCTATGCTATGGGAATACAGATTTTCAAAGTAGGTATTAATGACTTTTGGATTTCTGTGGGATCTGTAGTGATTTCATCCTTTTCATTCCTTATTGCATGAATTTGAGAACTTTCCCTTCTTTTTTTGATATGTTTGGCTAGGGGTTTATCAATTTTATTTATTCTTTCGAAGAACCAACTCTTTGATTCACTAATTTTTTGTAGAGTTTTCTTCATCTCAATTGCATTAATTTCTGCCCTGAGTTTTATAATCTCCTCCCTTCTTTGGGCTCTTGGTTTGGCTTGTTGCTCTTTTTCTAAGAGTTTGAGGTGTATCATTAGGTTTTTTATTTGCTCTCTTTCTGTTTTCTTTGTATATGAGTTCATTGCTATAAATTTCCCGCTGAGGACTGCTTTCATTGCATCCCACAGATTCCGGTAGGTTTTACTTGAGTTTTCATTTATTTGTAGGTATTTTTTAATTTCTTCTTTAAATTCTTGTGTGACCCATTGGTTATTCAGGAGGTTGTTGTCTAATTTCCAAGTGTTTATGTGGTTTTTGGAGTTCTCTTTGTTGTTAATTTCCAATTTTATTGCACTGTGGTCCAATAATATGCATGGGATAATTTCAATTCTTTTGCGTTTAGGTAGATATGCTCCATGGGATAGAATGTGGTCTATTTTAGAGAAAGACCCATGTGCAGCTGAGAAAAATGTGTATTCTGATGTTGTGGGGTGGAACACTCTGTATACATCTACTAAGTCCATTTGTTCACACTTTTGGTTCAGGTCTGTTATTTCTTTGCTGAGTTTCTGTCCGGTTGACCTGTCTCTTTGCGTGAGAGGGGTGTTTAGGTCCCCTATTGCAATAGTATTATTAGTTAATTGATTTTTTCGTGTCCGTTAAGATTTGACTTGTAAAGTTAGGTGCTCCATGTTTTGGTGCATAAATGTTTAGGATTGTTACTTCCTCCTCTTGCAGCTTTCCCCTAAGTAGTATGTAATGGCCTTCTTTATCTCTTTTGATTGTTTCTGGTTTGAAGTTTACATTGTGTGCAAACATAGTAGCTACCCCTGCTTTTTTCTGGGGTCCTGTTGCATGGAGAATTGTTTTCCAACCTTTAACTTTCAACCTGTGGATTTCCTTTTTAGTAAAATGTGTTTCCTGTATACAGCATATCATTGGATTGTGTTCCTTAATCCACTCTTCCAATCTTTTCCTTTTGACTTGTGAATTGAGGCCATTTACATTAATGGGTATAATGGATATATGTTGGCTTATTCTAGTCAGGTTATTTACTTGTTGTTTTCCTTCTTTTGCTCTGTGTTTAATTACTTCTTCTGTTTAGGGAGTTATTTCTATCGTTGTTCTTGGGATTGTGGTGTCTTTTTTCTCTGTCTAGAATATCCTTTAGTGCTTTTTGCAATGCTGGTTTGGCACTCATGAAGTTCTTCAGTTGTTCTTTGTCGTGGAAATATTTTATTTCTCCATTGAATTTGAGGGACAGTTTTGCAGGATACATCAGTCGGGGTTGGAAGTTGTTTTGTGTCAGAATCTGTAATATCTCGCTCCAAGCTCTTCTTGATTTCATGGTTTCCGTTGAGAAGTCTGCTGTGATTCTGATGGGCTTTCCTTTATAGGTCATCTGTTTCATTTCTCTAGCAGCTTTTGATATTGTATTCTTTTGCTGGATATGTGGGATCTTGACTATTATATGCCTGTGTGTGTTTTTCTTTGGGTTATGGATCGTTGGGATTCTATATGTCTCGATTAACTGTACCTCAGTATCTTTACCTTGTTTGGGAAATTTTCTGCTATTATTTCAGCAAATATTCTTTTCATGTCGTTTGTGTGGTCTCCTGCTTTTTCACTCACTCCTATTACTTGAATATTATTGCATTTTGCCTCATCTCACAGCTGTTGGATTGATTTTTCTTGTGTCTTTGATAATTTTATGAGATCCTTCCTTTCATGCTCATAAGCTGCCATGCTGTCTTCAAGGTCTAAAATTCTCTCTTCAGTTTCATTTAAGCTGTTGTGCAAGCTTTCCGTGGAAGTTTTCAAATCCTGGCAATCTCTTTGGACCTGTTTCATTCTTTGTAATTCATTCCTAAATTGCTCTTGTAACGTTTCCATTTGTTTCCTATTTTCTTCTAATTTTTTATCTATTTCTTCTCTATGTGTATGGAACATTTCTTCCATTATAGTTTTCAGTTCATTTTTTGTCTGAGAGATCATTGCTGGTATGTGGCTTATTTCTGCTTTAAGCTCTTTTATGGCCTGTTGGAGTTGTTTCATTTCGGATGCAATTGTTTCATAACTTGCAGGTATGTGGCTTCCTAATTCCCCTGTATCCTCGCATTCAGGACTTGTTCTGGGTGGGGTTGAGTTCTGAGACTGTGTTTTGTTCTTCTGTCTTCCCATTTTTGGGTATCAGATTCTTAATATTGAGCAATAAATTACTCAGGCAGTTCACCAGGCAAAGGTCTGCTGCAGAGACTGCTCCAGTGACTGCTTCTCTTCGGGAGTATGTCCCTTAAGCTTTCTGCTGAGAGTTCCGCTTAAAAGGCTGTTCAGATGCTGGTTTCCTACTCCCTACCGAGAGACCTGGGTGGGGTGTGTAGGACTGCTCCCCCGCCCTCCCAGGGTTCCCTGCAGGTATAGGGACTTATCTCCTCCCCCACTCTGTGATCTGGTTGCAAGCACAGATAGCTCCCCAGTTTTCAGAGTCCCTGCAGGCAGGAAGGTTCCAAAGTGCCAGTTTTTTGTGCTATGCTCACAATCCGCCACTCGCCGCCACTTCTGTTTCCTCGTGCTTTCTGGGTCTGGGGGAGGGAGCGGGATGCTCTGCTCCTCTGTGCTCCTCACGCCACCTCGGCCACGAACTGCAGGCTGCTGAGGGCCTTGGCTTCATCGCCTGCCCTATGCGCGCAAGATCCGAGACTGCTGCTAAAATGCCGATTTCTGACGGGAGTCGCTGGCAAGCTGTGCCGGTTCGGGAGGCGGGAGGGATCTAGCTGGCTGTGCCCCCAGGGCACTCGGACCCAGCCAAGTCACCTCCCCGCACCGAGCGTCTCTGGTGCCCAGCATTTGGGGCTTTCGCGCATCTCGCCACGGCAATTTCAGCTGCCCTACTGCGTCTCCCCCTGCAGCTCAGAGAAACACGTTCAGTTTGAACTTCCCAGCCGAGGTCCCGGCATTCACGCTTGCCAATTCTGTCTCGAGCTGGTGGTGTTTATCAAGGAGGATCGCTCCTTTGCTGCTCACCTGGTCACCATCTTCCCAGAAGCCTCAGGGATAAATTTCTTAAGGTGCCCTTTATTATGGAAATATCTTATTTGTCCATCAGTTTTCAAAGATACTTTTGTAGGACTTATAATCCTGGGTGGAAACTGTTTTCTTTTATAGCTTAAAACTCTTTAAATTTTTCTGATCTTTAAGTTTTGTGTTGAGAGGTCAGCTCTTGTTTTAGTACTGTGTTGGACTTCTGGAATACTGCTGATGAGGTGTCATGGAAACATTACTTTTTTATTGGGATTTAGGTCACAGTTAGTATTTTCTAAATGCATTAATTATACCTTCACTAACAAAGGAAATGAATTGAATCATAATAGCACAATGAATTAAACAGTAATAGCACAATCTTCAGATACATAAACTTAGTGGTTAAATTCACAAAGATAGAGGGGGTAGTGAATAGGAGAATGAAAGAAGAAAAATTTGAAAAATTAAACAATAGAAAAAGAGAAGGAGAAAAGCAAAGTGAGATAAAGGATCTCTTTTAGGATTAAAAGCAATTTGAGAAAATTCAATGAAGGTAACAGAAAAGAACAAACAAAAATAATCCATTAACTTGTGGCTCATACAGCCATGAAGCTACTTGCTGTTAGGTGGGTCCTTTGGTTTGTTTCAGTATCTTTCAGGATTCTGTGTTAATAGGTTTAGTATCTGTCAGTGTTTTGATACTGATGCTGACCTAAGTCATGAGAAACAAAACTAATGCTTGGAATGTGTGCTGATTATTCATGATAAAGAATTGCCCCTTCAAGAGTGTGTGAAAGGGAACTAATGTAACCAGTTTGATTTCAAATGCCTAAGTGCTGTGCTTGGCCTTCATGACTCAAAGACTTGTCTGGTGGGCTCACGTGTAGCCTCCATTCCTGCAATCAAGGTTTTTACTGCATTGACTGATTTTTTCCCACACTGATGTGGCTAATAACAGATGCTAGCTGACACCAACTACCAAAGCTACTCTGTGAACTTTGTTGTTCAGAACCTTATCTGCGGATGGTGCTCTTGGGAGTGCGTTAATGTGACGTAGACTTTCCACTGAATCCCTGTTTTCCTTCCAATTAAATGTCCCTCTCTAGAAATTATTTCACCCTGGTTTTCAAGTTTTCTATCAGTAAATCCATTCATGACCCCCCAAAATCTTGTGTATATGTGTGTATCCATACATACATGTACATAGGCGTATACACCATATGTTCTAAAATACAGTGAATGTTTAAATTTTTAACAATTCTTACAGTGAGACACTTTGCCATTAATCCTCTCAAAATACTCCCCCTCACTTATGATACACCTAATCCCATTATTCTTGCCACTTTTCTCGAGTGGCTCTGAGAGTTGTCTCGTGTAAGCATATTTAGTTAGGTTGTTGGGGCTGCCCTGATGTCCTCAGTCAGTTTAAAATGTTTAACTTTCATGGTTCTTTTGACCTTGGGGATGATCTAAAGTCTCCTGTTGCCAGATTACAAGACACTCACAACAGAAAAAGCCCAAAACTGCTTCAGGAAGTGACACGAACAATGGAATGAAGGTTGCAAAACTAGGTAAAATATTTTGTGATGGACTAATATCAATGTGTCTTTTACTGCAATAAATGTTTTATTTAAGCATTCACCATATACTTGAACTGCCTCTTGTGTATACATATACACAGTCCACTTCATTTCAAACACAACCTGGTTGGCCAGACACATAGGCAAATTCCTCTCAATTTACCCCTCATTTCTGTCTTTCTGCCATCTGAAAGTAAAACTTGAATAGAACTGCAGGGTACTTTTGATTTGCATCCAAAATTTGATCTGACAACTCAAGAAATTCATGAAAATGAGCATATTCATGAACCAAGTATACCCTCTCTTCCATCAGCTTGTATCAGTTACAACCCCGGAAGCCAGAAGTGTTGGCTAAGGGGGGATTGCTGGGACAGTAGTGGTAGATGCCAGGGGAGTTTGAGCCCGCAAGCTCTGTGGTTTGCTTGTGACAGGTTTCCTTCTCTCATCTTTCTCTTTTTTCTGTCTTAATAGTTTCTTGTTTTATTCACTTCATTTTTTTGTTTAACTGGAAACAACAGTATGCCAGTCCATGTGTCCCTAGGCTTAGCTCCATACACGAATTTGTGCTTTCCCGGAAAGTCAAATTTCTTTCAGCTTTTTGACTGTGAATGCTGAACAATTTTTTTTTTCACAACAAAAAGATATGCTTAAGTTACTGAACAGGAAATTGATCTTTTGAAACCAAAGTTATAAGGTCATTCATCCTAAATAAGTTCATGCAAAGGTATAAAACTATCCAAGTCAAACATAAGTATCTTGCAGATTTGGAAAAACTGAAAATATTGTAAAGATATGAATTACAATCTTTCCTTCTCTGATACCTCTGGCATATTGAGAAGCAGCCCCGAGACTTAATTAACATTCTCATTGTCTCTCTCTCTTTCCTTCTTCCTCTCTCTTTCTCTCCTGCCGCAATGTGTTTGTATGTTATTAAATTCTTGTCTTTTCAAAAAGTGATGAGACAGAAAAGAGGTACAGGCGATTCTGACTTACACTTATTTCTCTATCTGCCTAAAGTGCTTTAATTTGCAATTTTCAAGTTCAGGACATTGAAAATCAGTATTGCCAAGCACACAACATGATCCTAGCAACCTCCTCTGGCTTGGTTCCATGCTGATAATAATTTGGCTCTCGGCACAGCATGAAACAACCCCTGAAATGAGGCTGATGCCTGAGGAGGGGACATTTGAAGACTTTATTCATAGTAGGAACCACAGTCTGCTTGTTCTTCCACTACTCTGAGAGAAAAGTAAGGTTGACCAATATTAAACTCAAATATTTGTTTATTTCTAAAAAGTACCTGCCCATGTTATGTGTCTGAAAATAGGTAATAGTATGTACTTAATTTATGGAAGTAAGTGTATCTCACAGAATGCCTTATTATTATGCAACCCTAATCAAGAGTTATGGTTTTCTTCTTCCATTATTTCTATCATTCTTTGCAGTCTCCTATTTTTCAAGGTGACAAAACACTTCTGTGTACATTTTTATCCTCTTCTATAATGTTTATTGAATGACCCTTGGCTTTTCCCTATGTTAGTTATTCTACTCTGTTATCTTTACTTGTGTCCCAAACGAAAATATCAGACATATATGTGTCTTGGTTACTTTTTGCTCATTGCTGAGCCAAAATACCCAACATTCAAAATGAAGGAAGGAAAGGTTTATTTAGCTTACAGTTTGTGGAGGTTTCAGTCCATACTTGGCTGGTTCTGAGGCAGAGTGGCACATGGCAAGGGCAAACGTTCATGGTAGCAGAGCACAGTAAAACAACCAGCAAAGGGGAGGAATGGCGGGCAAGCAGCATCTTTCCTTCCCTTACATTGTAAGCCACCTACATGCACCCAGGAGGCGTGTAGCTCTCACACAATCTCCATGCCCTCCTCTAACACAGGTTTAGGATGTATACAAAGTAAGCACCTTGGCACCCTTCTGAGTCATGTAGTTAACCTTCTAAACTTCTCAAATGAACACAATAAACAACATCCCAGAAGGGTAAGGGCGTGTCCTTTATACCCTAAGATGCAGAACTGCTGAGTCACTCAGCCAAACCTCCAGACTTCGCAAGCTGACACCATGTATCAACCAGAACAATATGCTGTAAAATCAAGAGCTCAGGATGAAAGTTTGAACTAACCACATACATATATTTTAGTCCATGCTTTTGGCAGCAGCATATTTTATTGAAAACATCATGTGATTAGTGCCCCAAAGACATTGCACTTAAGTTCCAAGACTGTATTTGATTAAAAGTACAAATTTTGGTAACTTTCCTAATCCCTTTTAAAAGTTATAAATTATTATATTTCATGTAAATTGATAAATCCACCAAGTATGAATTAGGTACGGTACTTTTAAAACACTTGTGACAAGTGAAGAACACTAAAATAGATCATTAATTATAATAAAATTTTGAGATATATACACATGTTAGGATATCTTAGAAGCCCAGATGATGGAAATAAATCCATCCTAAGGTACTTTTAGATAAGTGCAGCTTTCTAAATTAATTTCGGTAAATAAAATATACATATTATACAGTGCGTACGATCTTTCAGTATGCACATAGACAGTATCATGCTTAGAACAGGGTAAGCACATCCATATCTTCAAACATTATTAATTCTTCATATGAAAACATTCAAATTTTTTTCTTCTAGCTTTTTAGAAAAATAAAATCCACTATCATTATCTATATTCATCTTACCTTGCAACAGGACAGCAGAACTTCTTTCTACCTAACTGTAATTTAGTATGCACTCATCAAACTTTCCCCTTCCCTTCCACTCCTCTGGCTTTTCCAGTTTTTGGTAACCAATATTCAGTGCTCAACTTCTATACATAACTGTAGCTCTTAATTTATATCATAGTAAGGGTGAACTAGCATAATTTCTCTCTGTATATTTATTGAACAATATATGACACTCAACTTTTCAGCATTAAAATATAAAAGGTTTTTTTCCTTGAAAATGAAGATGCAATTCAACCTTCACTATAAATTCCATTGCCTGCCTTCTACTTTGCTAACTTCTTTCTTCCAAAGGCCTGAACATCATATCTACGATAGCTCACATTTTATCTCTCAGTACTGTGCTGGGTTTGAATTTATTTTGAGTGCTTCATCTGTCTTTTCTGTACAAGTGAGGTGAAAATTTTCCGGAAAGCATAACTATACATGGGATTATTTCATTTTCTTCCATTGTGCCACACACAAGTCACCTAGAAATGTCCAATAAATGCAAGAGACACACTTTAGTGGAATATCCTTCAGCTTTCATGATCCTATTTAAAGCTGAATAGTAGAAGCACCAGTGAATATTCTTGATTCAATTGTGTATTCCTCTAGTTTCTTCAGGGCTTCTTTCCCTGGTTATATCCAAGTGAACTTTAACAAAACTATATATTTCAGATTCTCATGTCCACATTAAACAGGAACACAAATATAAAAGTTTGCATCTTATAAAAAATATATTCTTACTTAGCCTAGAGTGAAATACACGAATAAGAACAGACAGAGAAATGTCTAGTAGACTTCTTCATATTTTAATTATTTGGAAAGAAAGTTATAAAATATAAAATTATTGTCAAAGTCTTTTCTTTTTGAAAGAACATATGAGTTGTGAAACATACTAGTATTTTCCCATAGTGAGTTAACCTCTTTTTAAAAGTCAAACCAATGCTATGCGAAACGGTTCCATAGTGGATAGTCATGTGTGATGGCTTTTGTATGGACGTCCCTCCAAGCCTCCTGTGGTCATATGTGGGGTTTTTCAGAGGTGGCTGGTTATAGAGTGTGTGACTGACTCGTGGTGCAATGGAAGGATGAAAGTGTTGGGATTAAGGATGGATGATTAGTAAATCAAACCACTGATTACTTTGGCACCGCCCTAAAGCCAATAGTCTAGACACACTATAAAAGGGGCTAAAGGATGCTGTTAAGGTCTCTTGCTTTCTACCTTCTGCAACCATGAACAGTTTCTCCTCTGCCATACCTGTCTGGCATGTCACCCTGCCTTAGAGCCAGCTGATGATAGATCAAAATCTCTACAACTGTGTGCTAAATAAAACCTTGCCTCCCTTAACTTGTAGGTGTCAGTATTTTGTCTCAGCAACTAGAAAAGTAACTAAGACATCACTCTAAAATTATCTTATTTTCTTTTCAGCAAAATAAAACTACCCATATAGAAGGTTGTCAGAAATGCTTCTAAGATAATTTCTTTTATGAAAGTATGAGCCCTTTGATATGTCAAACCTATTTTAAAAATAAAGGAAAGGAGTTATACCATGCTAGCCATTTAGCAGAGGCATGAATGGGGTGGACAGAGGGAGGATTTGGGTTTCCTGTTTGCTAAATGGGCATGAATCTCACCAATTCGATTAGAATTACTGTGGACAAATCTTTTCAGGTGTGATGGATGAAGGTGTAAGATTACTGAATACTTAAAAGTTGCAAAAAATGGTGCTACATTCTTTATACCCATTCACTCTTAAAACCCTGTGAGGTAATGTTCTTGTTTCTAGACCACTGCACCATTTAGATCCTGCTGAGTAACAAACAAGCTATTCCACTTTAGTGGTGTAAAGTAACCTGTTTTCCAATGCCCATTTATTGTGTAGATCAGAAATTTGGACATAGCACATATATTGTATTTTGACCCAGGTCACAGCTGGCAGCACTCTCAGGTGAGGAATAGAAATCAGTTGCATATTTGTTCACTCAGACATCTCATTCGTATATGTACAGGGCACTCTGCGTCTGCACAGAGCAGAAGAGAAGCGTGCAGTTCGCTCCACACCTACCCAAGTACCGTCTGGCAGCTGAGGTTTTCCTTTTCCGTTTGTGCTACCCTCTCATGAGCACTAGATCCTTAGCATAGATCATAACACATGTTACTGCAGATATGCTTCAAATTTTAATATAGTAATGAAAACTAAAAGTCTGTAACACCAAAGAAAAATATTTTTTCACACTGAGAATAAATTTACAAGAGTATTTCAGAATAAAAACAGCCTCCTCACGCATACAACCAATTTAGATGTCTTCTTCTTACCTAGACATAAAGGAAAAAAATTCAGTTTAGTGCTCAAAACTATCCTTGTAAGCATCTAGAGAGAGAGGATCAGGTTCATTCATTTGCTGTTACTTTCTTTATCTTGCCGAATTTGCATGATTAAGAGAAAAGAAAGGTATCCAAATCAGTTAACTGAGCCTTGGTCTCCTCTGTTTAAAACTGAAGAACTGGAGTAATGCTGGTGAAAACGGTAACTTCAAGGTCATATGCCTCCACAGAAGTACTGAAAACTTAACAAAAGCAGAAACAGGACCTTTGACAGATTATGACATTCAAAAGTGTATGTGGTGGAAACACTTCAAAGTTACATGCATAACCAGAGCTGGGCTCCTGAGCAGAAAACATCTAAGGAAACACTTAGCTTTGTCCTCTGACTGATTATGAGGATCTCCACAAGTATATATGAAAGTTAAAACAGACTTTTCCACTGTCTAAGCCCTAATATGTCTAACCACAGAACTAATCTACAAATATGAGACCTTTTCTCTTCCTTTGCTTTATACTCCTTCCTCTTCAATACAATCTAGCAGATTTCTTATCGGAAACCAGGGAGAAGAGAGTAGAGCAAAGGGCTGGGGATATAGCTCAGTGGAATAAGCGCTTGCCTAGCAAGCACAGGGTCCTGAGTTCGATCCCCAGTACCGCAAAAAATAAAAATAAATAAATAAAAATAAAAATAAATAAAAGTAGATTGATAATTTAATTCTTAATGAATTCTCCAGCAAAAGCGACCCTTCAAACATAAAGAAAAACATCATTCTCAGATTGAAAAAACAAAACAAAACTGAAAGCTTGTCACTATTAAATATGTCCTTTAGGTGAAAATGGACTTAAAAGATGAAATCACATGAAGAAATAACGAACTTTAATAAAAATAACTGTGCAAATAAAAATAAAAACCATTATGTTAGTATTTTTAGTTTGCTGTTGAAATTGGCATCAATTCAAACCATATTATAAATTTAGAACAGTAATTTCAGATCCAATAGTAATCACAAAATTATAACAAAATGTTCACATACTAAAATATATGAGAAAGAAGTTAAAATATTACATTGAAATTAATCAGTTAATAAAAGAAGGCAATAATTTAAATGTACCAAGTATACATGAAAAATATAGGAAATAAACCATGAGAAGTAAGTTTATTTTCTATTCTAACAAGCAATTTAAATATAAATAGGTGGATAAAATAATAATATATGTGGATAAAAGGCTAGGATGGGTGATTATATTTTAAAGAGCAACAACAAACTTAATCCTACTGCATACTGTTCAAGAATTATTTTAGATCTAGTGTTATAACTATTTTGAATGTGAAAAGGTGAAAAAAAAGAATCTCATGGAAATACTACACAAAAGAACATTGGAGCTGGTATGTTAATTTCATACAATATAAGGTAAAAAAACTGTTACAAAAGGGAAATAATATAATGACACTAGTTCAATTCTTCAAAAAGATATAACAATTACAAAATTAATTACACCAATATTTGATATATCAGCTCAACAGATTAAATGTAATCATGTACTGTGAACGTGTACTAAAAAATATTAAATTAAAAAATAATCCCCAAATATATAAAAATATGAATACAATTGACATAAAAACAATTTAACAATAGTACTTATAGATTCAATGTCCTTCTTCCCAAAATGAATAAAATAAATAAATAGAAAAATCATCAAGGAAAGAGATCTTAAAAAACACAACAAACCAAATAGACTTAAAAGACAGAGAAAACCTGCCCCAACAAGAGCAAACTGTACATTCTTCTGAAGCATACAGTACGTATCCCTCCAGGATAGGCCATGTGTGAACACATAAAAAGTCTCAATATATTTAAAACAATAAAATTCAAGAAGCTGCTCTTTGACCAAATAGATTGTCAAATGATAACAAAATGAAGCTAGGAATTATTACAGAAGAAAACGGGAAAATTCACAAATACTGTATATGGATATTAACCAACATGCCCAGAAATAATCAATGAATAGATGAAAGAAGAAAATACAAGAACATTAGAAAATATTTAGATATTAATAAAAGAAAACACAACATAACAATACATATGAGACACAGCCAAAGCACTGCTAAGAGGAACGTTAACAGTGATAAAACAGGAGTGTTCATGCTGTTGGTTTCCTGGGCCACACTGAGAAAAGAGGAATTGTCACAGGCCTCATCTAAAATGTAAAATGTAGTTAATATAGATAAGCAAGACAGCTTCCTTCATGTTTTATATATAACTTATACAGCGAATCTCAAAAAGCCCAACTCATAGAAAACTCACAGAAACAAAGTAGGAATTTTAAGGCTCAGAGTCTGGACAGTGGGACAATGGAGAGATGTTGGGCAGAGAACACAAATTCATCTTATAAGATGGATAATTTCTGGAGATCTAATGTCCATCACAGGGACTATAATTAATAATAATATTATATAGGTGAAATTCAGCCTGTCATAATGTTGTGTTTCCATAATCCCTGCTCCTTGAGATAAGAGAACTGCTGAAGCACAGGAGTCCAGGGCCAACCTGGGTAAAAGAGCAAGACCCTGTCTCAGAAAGAGAAAGAGGAAAGAAAAACAGAAGAGGAAGGTGAAGCGGAAGGGAGAACAAGCAAAGGGAGGGGAGCGAAGGAAAAGACGGGGAAGGAGAGAGAAAGCAGGGAAAGGGAAGGGGAGGAAAGAGAAGACAAGGGAAGGAAAACAGAGAAGGGAAGCGAAGGAAAGACAAGGAGAAGAAGGGAAGAGAAGGGGACAGGGGAGGAGAAGGAGAGGGAGGGAGACAGGAAAGGAGAAACTTGCTAACATAGTAGACCTTAAGTATTCTTGTATGCACACAAAGTAACTATGCAAAGTGAAGTTATGTTAATCAGCTTCACTGTGATAATTATTTCATAAAATGTACATATATCATCACACTATATGCTTTATACATAATTTTAATTTTTTAATAATACTTGAATAAACTAGGAAAAATAAGATTAAAAGACCTCACCCTTGATAATAATATATAATTACTACCCATAAAGATCTACACAGTTAGCATAACTCTTATTAGAATTCCAACAGGTTTGTTTGCATACATAACTAAAGTGATTTTCACATTCCTACAGAACTGCAAGGGACTCAGCCAAAACAGTCTTGTATAAGGAACACAAACTCAAATGATGCATATTTCTTGACTTGGAAACTTTCTATACAAAACAGTTTCAAAATATGGTCCTGCTGGAATAATCTCACATATGAACAGATGCAATAGAACTGAAAGGGAACTAAACCCATGCATTTGTGATCAGATTTTTCATAAAGGTATCAAGACCATTCCATGGGGAAAAAATAGTTTCTTCAAAACTGTTGCCGGAACATGAGGACATCCACAGAAAAACAATGTACAAACAGAAATTAACTCAAACTGAATCAGGAAACTAAATATATGCTAACATTAACATAGCGCTAAATCTTAGTGATAACACAATGGATTTATCAATAGATTCTGATATAACACAGAAAATGAACAATGAAAGTAAGCAGATACATTGGACTTTATCAAAATGAACATTTTATTGCAGCAATAAAGACCTTAACATAGCCAAAGAAACGGAAATCCTGCAGAGTAAGCTTTCACATCATGTTGGAGCAAAACTAGAAACCAATAGCAGAAATACTCTTAAAATACAATAACTTTTCTTTCTTTTCTACTATCTACTATCTTTTCTGTCTACCATCCTTTCTATTATCACCTTTTCTACTATCATCTGTGTTTTATTTTATACTGCATTTGCCTATTAAGTTTTTATTCTGGGAGAAACCATGCAATGTTTAAGCTTGTATATCTGACTTACCCCATATTATATTGTCACGGAGCACCCATCTTCCTGCAGATGCAAGTGTATCCTTCTTTATGGCAGAAAATACTCCATTGTGTATAAATACATTTTCTTTATTCATTCATCTGCTGATGGACATACAGGCTGCTTCTAAGTCACTGGTAGGCTGATATATCTGTTGGCATAATTTTCTATTTAATCTATTTTTTAATATCTACCTTATATTTGCTATATTTTTAAAGATATTTGTATACCTTGCAAATGATAAATACAAAGTCTTAAAACTTTAAAAAATGGGAAAGCAAATTACAGGTTTGAAGGAAGTCACAGAACTTTGTCAATGAAGTAAAAAGACAAATGACCAAATGAAATAAAACACTTGCAATAGAAAGATGTAGCATGATGGGAGAAAATATTTGCATTTCATGTACATTATAAGGGTCCTGGGTCACAGTGTGTGACCACGGCAACACAGAGCATGAAATATTTCTGAGACAACACTTACTCCAAACACCTAGAGGCACAGAGGGATTGCTTTACTCAGACTAAAGTCTCAGGAAAATAGGCCTGAGCTGAAATGTGTGTGGCTATTTATCTGTAACTCCAAAACACAAGAACGAAGAACCAGAAGAAAAACATTTTCAGCATTTATGTAGGAGTTTTGGTCAGAGGATGGGGAAGGAAGCAAATGGTTTATTATGTGACTCATGACAGCCCAGATTAAGCAAGTTTAGCAGGTAGGAAGCTTATGAGAGGGCAGAAGGAACATAACAGCCCAAGCAAACATTTCTGAGGATAACTGATTGCTGATTTGTCTCCGCTGTTGCCTCTTTATTTATTTATTTATTTTTATTTTTTTATTTTTTTGGTATAGATCATGTGCTTTTTTATCCACATCAAGATTCCAATCACTGGTTTCGCAGATGTCTGTCATCCCTTCAAAGATGGGAAGAGGAGAGGTGTGATGCGTGTACAGAGTGGCTTAGAGGGGTCCCATCTCTGCAGGCTATGGGGTGAAGCTGAGGGCCCTGCGGGCCGTGGCTGTCCTGGGCTGAGTGAAGCCGGGTCACTGATCGTGTGCACAGATGCAGCCCTCCCTATGTGTTTGACTCTGTTGTGTTCCCCAAGACTCAATCAAGGCAAACCCTTAGGGATTCCTGGCATGTCCCAAACTACCCCCAGTACTTCTGGGGCCACAGCTTTCAGGTTAATGACCTGAGCAGGGCCAGTCCCAGCCCTGAGTCCCAGGCAGTCACAGATCACAGCTGGAGTGGAGTCTGGTTGACCCTCTTCTTCCAAATCTCGCTGCCACGCCCGCCTGCTTCTCCTCCTGCCCTTCATGCACAAGTCTCCACACTGGACTTCCACTGCTCCCCAGTGTCCAGTCCTCTGAGTGCCCCAGGGCCTCTTTAGATCTGATCTAATCTTCAATCATGCATTCCAGGCGTCTATAATGTTCTTCTAAAGTCCCTTCCTTTTACATTCATTTTAAGCTCTCCTCTGGCCAGAGTTTTCTCACAGTCTTGTACCTATAATATAAAAAGAATTCTTATACCACAAATACAAAAGGTAAACGAAGCAATGAAAATCATGGCAGATACCTTGAACAAATGTTTCTCTGAAGAATACATACAAATGGCCAAAACGTACAGGGAAAATGCTCACTATCTTTAGCTATTAGTGAAAAAGCAATCAAAAAGCACAATGAGGTATCATTTCATACCCAATAAGGTGACTAGAGCTCAGTAAAGAAGGAAGGAAAATAACTGTAAAGATTTGGAGAAAATGGAACATTTGTACATTTGTTCAGGGAATATGAAATTGTTCAGCCACTTGGAAAAATTACTTCATGGTTCCTTGTAAAGCTAACTACAGAATTACCATATAAACCCACAATTTCACTCCGAGGTCTATACCTGAAAGAACTGGAAACAGGGACATAGGGCTTGTAAATGAAAATGTCATAGCATGACTGTTCATAACAGTGAAATGGACAATGAAACTGTGATATACACATGCAGTGGCATGCTATTTGTCCATGAAAGGGAGTGAAGTACTGCTGTATGCTGCGCCAGGAGTAACTCTTTAAATTGTGATGCTAAGTGAATGAGTCATACAAAAATACTATATGTGTTATTTTTTTCACTTATCTGAAATATTCAGAATAGACAAATCCAGAGACACAAAGCAGATTGGTGTGTGTCAAGACCTGGGGAAAGAAGAAATGAGGAATAACCCATTGTGGATGTCTTTTTTGGTGATAAAAATATTTTGGAACTAAATACAACTGAACAATATTATAAATGTCCTAAAAGTCCTTAAATTAGTCAATTTAATAATTTCATCTTTCATTAACTTTACCTCAACAGCAAATTTACTCTTTTTTTGTACCAGGAATCAAACTCATGACCTCATGCTTGCCAGGCTGGCACTTGTACCACTGAGCTATAATCCCAGCCCCCCAAAAGGAAATTTAAAATGATGACAAGTATAGCAAGAAGGGGCCAAACACTGATATAGTCCTGGTGTATGTAGAGATCTAGGTTACACAAGGCTTTAACACCTATGGGTGAGTTAGCTTGTGTCACTATAAGTAATTGAGCCAGGTTACTTAATAATGTGAAGCAAGATTTATATTGTGTTACTGTTCTAAAGGCTCAAGTCCAACAGTGAGTGGCCTCCTTCTTATGGGCCTTTGGTGTGGGCAGCACATCATAGCAAAAGTGTTTGCCGGAGACCACAATCAACCCCAGTGGCTGAAGCCCACGATTTAGGTTCCATCTTTGAAAGGTTTTATCACATCCCCAAAGGGCCACCCTGGGGACAAAGCTTTTTAACACATGACCCTTTGAGGACCATTCAACATCCAGACCAAAGCGTCAGTAAGTCCCATCTATTTCAGAATAGCGCATGAATGTTGAAAGTCCTCAAGAATAGATCGATAGTAATATATAATTATCCTTTGAATCCACTGATTTGGGGGGGAAAGTTCCATGTAATGTGTATCTTTATAATGTATTTCTTTTATCTCTGTATTCCTTAGCTGTTACTTCTGTTCATTGACACACAATATTTAATAAAACTTTTGCAAAATGTATAACTATAAAGGAGATATAAATGTTTACCATTTGTACATGCTTTTTATTACATAGACTATGAGTGCTGTTAGAATTAAATTTCCTTTTATACACTTACTGTACTCCCATAAAAAAAGAAGAGAAGGTGGCTGAAATTCACCAATAAGTTTAGTTCCTGATATATACTGTGCCTGAATTGCATCACCTTTACAATCAGCACAATCTCTAGCACTTGCAGGACAAGGAGAAAGCATTGTAAAGAAAAATAAGAAATGCCATTTTTAATATCCGTACTTCTAAAGAAATAATACACTTTATATTTCTTATTGGTGTAGATATCATATGGACATATACAGGTGCTTTCTCATGAAAAGAGTTTTAAGGTGAAGATTTATATACAGACAGTGATATTGCTAAGAAAATGAAGATTCCATTAAATTTTATTACAACAATTAAATTCTTTCACAAGGATCCGGGGAAGATGGCGACCGGGTGAGCAGCAAGGGAGCGAACCTCCTTAATAAACACCACCAGCTCGAGACAGACTTGGTGAGCGTGAATGCCGGGACCTCGGCTGGGAAGTTTAAACTGGGCGTATTTCTCTGAGATGCTGGGGGAGATGTGGTAGGGCGGACCAGGCTGCCAGGGCGAGACGTGGGAAAGTCCCAGACGCTGGGAGCCGGGGACGATCCCCGCGGGGAAGAAGCGGGGATCGGTCCAGGCGCAGTGGGAGCGCGGCCGCCTCGGGCCCTCCCGCCTCCCGAGACGGTGCAGCCCCCCGGCGGCTCCCGACAGAGATCGGCTTGCTAGCGGCGGAGACGCCCGGCAATCCCACGTTTCGC